>PVHX01011578.1:0-63474 GCA_004024805.1 Geosciurus inauris
TGAATTCATTTTCTGTCATTTCTTCTGCTGTACTGACCATGGATTCTAATATTGAAGAATCTTGGTTTGTTTGAATCATTTTCTTCCCTTGTTTTTTCATGTTGCTAGTGTGTCTTTCCTTCTCTGTTGATCCAAGTTGTTACAGTTTTTACACCTATATGTGTTTAGATTCCCTGCAGGATTTCAATACCACTCTTTTATGGGAGGGTTCAATATTGGTTGATCACAATACAAGGAGTATATAGATTCAAACTAAAAAGCTCCTAACAGCTCCCAAATACATTTACAGATTAGTCACGATATACAGCAATTATGAATTCTTTTACAATCTACTATGTAGCCAATAAGTTTGCACAGGGGTCTATAGTTCCTATTGTTGGGCTAGGGACTGTGGAGGGTGGGGTGTAGGATAGAGTATTGGGGTAGTAGGAAGTGAGGATACGGTTATTAGATCTTAGAAAGCATGAAAAAGGGATCCTAGAGGGGTTGGCTATTACTAGAGGGGGCAACAGTGAGTTGTGGAAGACCGGTAGGGAGGAAGAGATGAAGGGTTCAGCAATAAATGATAGCAAGAAGAATACAACATATGTAAGTGGGAGAAACAGGACTATCTGTTACCCCTCCAGTATTCGGTTCAGAAATCCCAGTCTATTATATCCTAGCCAAGCCACTGGGACCGCCTCCCGCAGTTACGCCAGGGGCCGCTTTGGGCCTCAGCTGCTGGAGTGGAGTTCTGAGTTATCACTCCCAGCCGAGTGGCTGGGACCGCCTCCCGCAGCCACGCCGCCCCGGGCCGCTTTCAGCCACAGCCGCTGGAGTCGCGCTGTGTCCACGGCTGCTGGCTCTGCTTACCTGCGTGAGTAAAATTTCTCATGGTGGTGGCTGAAGGGTGCTGCCCAAAAGCTGGGTGGGAGAAGGCTGTGCCACAGTGTTTGGTCTTTTGTTTGGCGAGACTGGTAGCTGCGTCCCTCTAAGCCGCCATCTTGTCCCGCCGTCTATTATTTGTATTCTTGATGACTGCCACTGTAACTGGAGTGAGAGCTTAGTGTACTTTTGGTTTGCATCTCCCTGACTGCTAAGGATGTTGAACATCTTTTCATGTATTTGTTGGTCATTTGTATTTCTTCTTTTAGGAAGTGTCTATTTGAATCTTTTGCCCATTAATTGATTGGGTTATTAATTTTCTGGTATTGTTTTCAAGTTTTTTGTGTTTTTGGGTATCAATCACATCAGAAAAGTTATCTGCAAAGATCTTCTCCCATTATGTAGGCTCTTTATGTTCTTCCTCCTTTGCTATGCAGAAGCTTTCCAATTTGATACCATCCCATGTTTTTTAACACTTGATTTTATTTCTTAAGCCTTGGGAGTCTTAGGGAAATCAGTGCCTATGCCACTATGTTGCAGTGTCACCTCTATGTTTTCTTCTTCTTTTTTTTTTTTAATATTTTTTTTAGTTGTTGATGGATCTTTATTTTATTCATTTATTATTTATATGTGGTGCTGAGGATCAAACTCAGTGCCTCATGTGTGCTAGGCAGGCGCTCTACCACTGAGCTACAACCCCTGTGCACCTCTATGTTTTCTTCTAGTAGTTTCAGTGCGTCTGTTCTGATTCCTAGGTCTTTGAAACATTTGGAGTTGATTTTTGTGCAGGGGAAGAGAGGGATCTGGCTTCATTCTTTTATATATGAATATCCAATTTTCCCAGCACCATTTGTTAAAATGACAATCTTTTCTCCAGCGTATGTTTTTGGCACCTACTTTCTAGGATTGGATGTGCCTTCTCATCTGTTCCATTTGTCTTTTAATCCATTTTTAATGCCAATATCATGTTGGTTTTGTTTTGTTTTTTACTAGCTTTGCAGTGTAATTTGAAAAGAGGTAATGAAATTCCTCAAGCCTTACTCTTACTGCTAGTTTGGTGAATTCTGGAACTGTTTTTTCTACTTTGTGAAAAATGTCATTGATATTTTGATGGGGAAAGCACTGAATCTATGGAGTGTTTTCATAATATGGCCATTTTGACAGTATTAAATCTGTGTATTTATGAACATGGAGATCTTTCCACCTTCTAAGGACTTCTTCAATTTCTTCCTTCAGTGTTCTATAGTTTTCATTGTAGAGGTCTTTAATTTTCTTCAATTTACTCCCTAGGGTTTTTTGTTTCTTTGTATGCTAGTTTTATTATTATTATTATTTTAGTTATATATGGATTCAATGCATTTATTTGTTTTTATGTGGTGCTAGAATTGAACCCAGTGCCTCACACGTGCCAGGCATGTACTCTACCACTGAGCTACAACTCCAGTCTGTATGTTAGTTTTTTTGAGGCTATTATGAATGAAATAGTTTTCTTGAATTCTTTCCTAGGAGGATCTATTATTGGAGTACAGGAAAAATACTGATTTTCTGTGTTGATCTAACATCCTGCAACTGATGAATCTGTTTATTAGCTCTAGAAATCTTCTGGTAGCATTTCTTGGGTCTTTTAAGTGTAGAAGCATGTCATCTATAGTTTGATTTTTTTCTTTTACTATTTATATCCCTTTAATTTCCTATTGTCTGATTGCTCTAGCTAGAGTTTCAAGACCTATATTAAATAGGATAGATGAGAGCAGACATTCCTGCCTTCTTCCTGATTTTAGAGGAAATGCTTTCAGTTTTCCACTCAGTCTGATGTTGTCTTTGACTCTGTCATATATACCCTTTATGATGTGTTAAGTTCTTTCCACATGCAGTTTCTTCAGGGTTTTTAACATGAATGGGAGCTGTATTTTGTCAAAGGCTTTTTTGACATCTATTGAGATGATCATGTGGTTTTTACTTGATTCCATTTATGTGACAAGTAACATTTATTGATTTATGTATATTAAACTAACCTTGAATTCCTGGGATGAATCCAACTTGATCATGGTGTACAATTTCTTAATGTGTTTTTTGTTTTCTTTTTTTGTTTGTTTTTTAGTTGTAGATGGACACAATACCTTTTTTATTATTTATTTAATTATTTGTGGTGCTGAGGATTATATCCAGTGCCTAATACATGCTAGGCAAGTGCTCTACCATGGAGCTATAACCCAGCACTAAGTGTGTTTTTAAATGTGATCTACTAATGTCTTAATAAGGACTTATGTGGAGCTCCCCCTCTAACTGTTTCCACATGGGGCCTGTTTGTTGGTTTGGGGGTTTACTGTCCCCTGTTATGTGTGTTAAAGCTTCAGATGGTTTAGTCTGTGTGTGGAGCAAGGTAGACTGTCACTTGGCTGAGTTGTGGGTGTACTTCAGCAGCAGAATCTCTAACTTGTGACACTCTTAGTGTACCAGTCACTTCCTAGCTCCTATCAGGAAAATGGGAAGCAAACAACAGAAAAAACAGTAATGACCAATATACAGCATTAAAATAAATGCCCAAAGGCTACTGTGACATCTACAACACTAATTGCTACAAAAAGAGAAATGGCAGAGTCACCAATTAACAACAGCAACAACAATAAATAGCCATGAACTAGATCTAGCATTAATGTGAACAGCAAGTGTCACTACACCATCCATAGTACTGATAACTACAACACCATGGATGGTAGGGGTGGGTATTATCTAAACTAAATTGTTCTAAAAGATAGTAAAACTACAGTTCCTTAAGAGAAAAGAAACTGGTATAGGAAGGCAAAGGAAAGTTTAAAATATGAACAGAGGGCAAGCAGGAGAGAGGCATCAAGTGACAGATATTTTTAAAAGGTGGAGTAAAAAAGAGAAAAAGGAAGAGAGAACAAAAGAATTTGGCTATTAGAGGAGAAAGAAAAGAGGGAGAGAGTATAAGAGAAATAAAAACAAAAGCGAAACAAAACACATAACAAAATCCTAACTCACCAAAGTAAAAACAAGATAAAATAAAGGGTAAGCCAGGCATGGTAGTACACACCTGTAATTGGGAAGTTGAGGCCCTACGCACTTCAGTGTCAGACCTAGTCTCTAAATAACACACAAAAAGGGCTGAGAATGTGGCTCAATGGTTAAATGCCCCTGAGTTCAATCCTTTGTACCAAAAATAGTGATAATAATAATGGGTTAAAAAAAAAAGTTTAAAAAAAATTTTTTTTTAGTTGTAGATGGACACAACATCTTTATTCTATTTATTTATTTATTTTATGTGGGGCTGAGGATCGAACCCAGTGACTCACACATACGAGGCAGGTGCTCTACCACTGAGCTACAATCCCAGCCCCTAAAAAAAGTTTTTTAAAGAAAAAATGTGTGTGTGTGTGTGTGTGTGTGTGTGTGTGTCCATGAACCAATCAGTACAGTAAGAAAATGCACACAAGCACAGGAAAAAGAAAAAAAGGGAATAAATTAATGAAAAATGAAAGGACTGTCTCCGTTGAGGTGGTCAAAACTGTTGAAAAGGATGAATGTCGATTGCCTATAACATACCGCCCTTCTTTCCACTTCTTCTTGGGCTATGTACATCTTGGAACAAGGGTTAGGGGTTGTTAAAACATGTCCTCTTTATGTTGTCTACCAAGCAGCCAACTGGTGGCCTGGAATGGAAGCTAGTTGTAAAGCTCTCAGCTTCTCATCTCACCAAGTATAAGGCAGGACATAATAGGAAGTAGTGACAATTGGAGTTTTATCCAGATGGATTAGACTGATGCAGAGTTCTAAATGGGAAACTCCAGCAGCTGATGTTTAGCTCTAATTGTCCTTTTGAACTTTGTGGAATGGTGGAACTCCAGAGAGGTTAGATACACATTCCCTATTACCAAGCAGATGCTAATCTCTGCTGTAGATCTCGGGAATCTCCCAAGAACTCTACTTGCAGAGAAGGGCAAGTAACCCTCTACAGGTATCACACACTCCACTGCTCATGAATATGGTCTTCCCAGGATCAGTCCCTGAGTGAAAATGTGCCCATCTGTCCAGCTTCTGGACTCTCCCATGAGCCACTAGGGAAAGTGAGCCTTACTCCCCTCCATATTTCCAGCTTGAATTACCCTGGGTACAAACCTCTCTGTGCTCATTTCAGTCGCATTTCCAGGCACAACCTAGACCCTATGGCAGGCACTTGCTGGGACAGTCTGGGAATGCTTGTTATAATCTCCAAGGCTCCTCTGGCAAAAAAAAAAATTGCTGCATGGCTGCTTCAAGATGTCTCCTTAGAAGTGCGTTTCTTTTTTCTTTCTTTCTTTCTTTTTTTAGTACTGAGGATTTGACCCAGGGCATTTTACCAATGACCTATGTCCCCAGCCCTTTCTGTTTTTTATTTTGAGATGGGGTCTCACTTGGTTGCTTAGGGCCTTGCTAAATTCCTGAGGCTGTCCTTGAACTTGCAATCCTCCTGTCTCAGCCTCCTGAGTTACTGGGATTACAAGCATGAGCCACCAAGCCTGCCTCAAAAGTGTTTTGCACCCTGGTCTAGATTAAGGACACAATAAGGACACCCTCCTGGAATTGTCCAGAGGATAAAGGAGCCAGCCACAGAATTTTTTTATTTTTTTGGTACCAGGAATTAAATCCAGGGGTACTTAACCACTAAGCCACATACCCAATCCTTCTCATTTTTTATTTTCAGACAGGGTCTCACTAAGTTGCTTAGGACCCAGCTACATTGCTGAAGCTGGCTTTGAACTTGTGACCCTCCTGCCTCAGTCTTCTGAGCCACTAGGATTATAGGCATGTGCCACTGTTCCCAGCTAGAATTCTTTTTAAAAATGACACACTGTAGTGCTTCAATCTGGTCTGTACAAACAAAACTCCAATTGGCAGTACTTCACATTCTGTCCTACCTTACACTGGTGCGAAGATGCTCAGAATCTAATGGAACACTAGAAGTTCACAGTGTAGAGACCCTGCTGCTGATATTAACACAGCAAAGAGACTGAAAACCTTGCTCCACACCCAAACTAACAATGCTCAAATTTCAGTGATATTTTAGTACAAAGAACATAAGAGACAAGAATCCCAAACTAATGACCAAGTCAAAAGAAGGAATGAGTGAGTGAGGCCCTCAGGTCCCACTCATGAACGAAGACTGTGGACATGACACCTATGAGGGGTCTCAATCTAGAAAACTCTTGTCCCCTTCAGAATATACAGCAATCACTATTGTATATAACACAACTGCAATATCAACAAGAAGAACCCCACTCTTTTGAGACCTATAGGGAAAGTGGAATCCTCAGCCTCTGACAAAATATACATTGAATCAAAATAAACTAATAATTATCAAAGAACAAGCAGGGAAATTATATTTCAAAACACACTTAGAAATACATTGAAAAACTCAGTAGAATCTGATATCTCAAAACACTTTTGCCAAGGCAAGGCTTTGCCCATAAGTAAGAATTGAAAAGAAATCCATCCCAAAAGCTGCACAAATCCCAACACAAAAATACAAGAAATATGAAAAAAAAAAAAAACACACAAGGAAACATGATGCCTCCTAAAGCTTGTAATTCACTAGCAACTGACTCTAAAGATAATGAAGTGGATGAAATAACAGAAAAAGAATTCAAAAGCATGGTTATAAAAATGATCAATGAATTCCAAGATAACAAAGAAAAACAGCTAAATGAATTAAGGAAGTCCGTATGGGATATGAATAAAAAATTCAATAAGGAGACAGAGATTTTGAAAAAGAACCAAACAGAAATGTTTGGTTCCAAATGAAATGTAACCAAATGAAATGTATAAGACCCAACTATATGTTGTTTGCAAGAGAGTTACCTAACACGCAAAGATAGCCATAAGCTGAAAATAAAAGGATAGAAATTGACATACCATGCAAATGGAGCCTGAAAACAAGCAAATATACCTACTCTCATATCCAAAAAAAGCAGAGTTCAAGCTAAAATAAATCAGAAGGGAAAAAGAAGATAACTATATAGTGGTAGGGGAACAATCTAATAAGAGAACATAACAATAATAAATATGCTCCAAATGTCAGTGTAGCTAATCACATAAAACAGACACTACTCAATTTTAAAACTGAGATAGATCCCACTTTAATAACTGGGTGATTTCAACACAATTCTTTCACTAGTAGATAGGTAATCCAGGCATTAATTCAATACAGGCTCTTCAGACATAAAGATAAAACCTAAGTCAAATGAACTTAACAAACATGTATGGAATAATCCATCCAACAAGAACCAAATTCACTTTTTTTTTTCCTCAGCTGTTTATGGAATCTTCTCCAAAACAGACTACATTTTAGGGCACAATGCAACTCTTAACAAATACTTAAAAACTGATAAAATTCTCTGAATCTTATCTGATCATAATGGAATATAATTAGAAATCAACACCAAAAAACTACTGAAACTATATAAACACACATACATTGAACAACATACTTTTGAAAATGATGAACATATGATAGAAGAAATCTACTGAGAAATTTAAGGTTTTTTAGCATCAAACAAGAATTGTAATACAACATACCAGAACCTCTGGGACACTGTGAAGGCAATTCTAAGAGGCAAGTTTATAGCTGTGAATGCCTGCATAAGAAAATCAGAAGGTCCCAAATAAACAACCTAATGATGCATCTCAGGGCCCTTGAAAAAGAATAAACTAATTCCAAAACCAGTATAAGGAAGGAAATTATAAAGATCAGAGCCAAAAACAATGACATAGAGAATTAAAAAAATACAAAAAATCAATGAAACAAAGAGTTGGTTTGTTGAAAAGACAAATAAGGTTGATAAGCCTTTAGTTAAACTAACCAAAAGAAAGAGAAGGGACCTAAATTAATAAAATTAGAGATGAAAAACACATGAAGGAATTATCACAGACATCACAGAAATTCAGAAGATCATTATGAAATAACGATAAAGAGATGATTCTGAAAACTTATACTCCAATAACTTGAAAAAACTAAAATGGATACATTTCTACACACATGATGTGTTATAATTCAATTAAGAGAACACAGAAAACCTAAACAGACCAAAATCTTTCAGTGAGATAGAAGCAGTAATAAAAAGCCCTCCAATACAGAAAAGCCCAGGGCCAGATGGATTTTCAGCTGAATTCTACATTTAAAGAAGATCTAATGTCAGCACTCCTCAAAATATTTTATGAAATAGAAAGAGGTGGAACACTTCCAAACTGATTCTATGAAGTCAGTACTAACCTGATATCAAAACCAGATAAGGACACATCAAGGAAGGAAAACTAAAGACCAATATCCCTGATGAAATTACATGGAAAAATTCTTAATAAAATATTAGCAAATTATTAACGACATATTAAGGATATTGTACATGATGACCAAGTTGGTTTTGTTTCTGGGTTGCAAAGATGGCTTAACATCCATAAACCAACAAACATAATTGTCTACAAAAATAGAATTGAAGACAAAAATCACAAAGTTATCTCAATAGATGCAGAGAAAGCCTTCAACAAAATTTGGTACCTGTTCAGGATTACAAAAAAAAAAAAAAAAAAAACTTAAGAAACAATGGACAAAAAGAATTAACTTCAACATCATAAAGGCTGTACATGACAAACCCAAAGCCAACATTATAGTGAATGGGGAAAAACTGAAAGCATTTCCTTTAAAATCTGGGACAAGACAAGGATGTCCACTCTCACCACGCTTAGTTAATATGGTACTAGAAATTCTAGCCAGAGCAATTAGGCAAAAGGTGGAAATAAAAGGGATAAAAATAGGAAAGGAAGAAATCAAATGATCACTGTTTGCAGATGATATGATCCTATACTTAGAACATTCTAAAATCTCCACCAAAATACTCCTAGAATAAATGAATTCAACAAAGTAGCAGGTCACAAAATCAACATACAAAAATCAATAGCTTTTCTATACACCAATAATAAATCTGGCGAGAATGAAATCAAGAAAGTACCCCATTCAAAATAGCCTCAAAAAATAAAAACAACAAAAATCACTGAAATAAATCTAACCAAGGAGATGAAAGTCCTCTAAAATACAAAATATAGAACACTGGAGAAAGAAACTGATGGAAGATACAAGAGGATGGAAAGACCTCCCATGTTCATGGATAGGCAGAATTAATATTGTCAAAATAGCCAAAAGCAATCTACCGAGTCAATGTGATCATCACCAAAGTACTAATGACGTCTTTCAGAGAATTAGAAAAAATAGTCCTAAAATTCATTTGGAAGAATAAAACACACAAAAGATCCAAAGGCATTCTAAACTAAAAAAGCAATGCTGGAGGTATCACAATATCTGACTTCAAATTATACTAAAGACCGGGAGTAACAAAAACCACATAGTACTGGCATAAAAACAGACATACAGACCAATAAAATAGAAGACACAAAGACAAACCCACACCAATACAGTTCTTGAAAAAAGTGCCCAAAACACACATTAGAGAAAAGACAATCTTTTAAAACAAATGATGCCAGGAAAACTGGTTATCTATATATAGAAGAATGAGACTACATCCTTATCTCTCACCTGCACAGAAGTCAACTCAAAGTGGATCAAAGACGTAAGACACAGACCAGAAACACTGAAACTGCTAGAAAAACAGGGTCAACACTCCAACATACAGGCACATGCAATGGCTTTCTTAATATAGGGCTTCTAAAGCTCAGAAAATAACGTCAAGAATTAATAAAACGAATGGCACCAAATTAAAAAGCTTCTGCAGAGCAAAGGAAACAACTGCAAATGTGAAGAGAACTAAAGAATGGGTGAAAATCTTTGCTAGCTACTCTTCTGACAGAGGATTAATATATAAAGAACTCAAAAGACTTCACAAAAAAAATTTAATAAATGGTAAAATGAATTAAACAGGCACTTTGCAAAAGAAAAAATACTAATAGCTAAATAAAAACCTGAAAAAGATGTCCAAGATCTTTAACAATTAGGGGAATGCAAATCAAAATTACGCTGAGATTTCACCTGATTTCAGTTAGAATGGCAGCTTATATCAGGAATATAAACATGGCGCTGGGGTTGTGACTCAGTGGTACAGCACTTGCCTAGCATGTGTGAGGCACTGGATTCAATTCTCAGCACTGCGTATCAATAAATAAAGTGGAGGTCCATTGACAACTATAAAAAAATATTTAAAAAAAGAATATAAACAATAATAAATGATGGAGAGAGTGTGAAAAAAAGTAACATTTTTACACTGTTGGTAGGACTATAAATTAGTACAACCACGATGGAAATCAGCATGAGGTTCCTCAAAAGACTATGAATGGAACCACTATATGACCCAGCTATACCACTTCCTGTTATTTATCCAAAATAAAGTTAGCAAACTATAGTGATACACACATACCCACACTTACAGCAGCATAAGTCACAAGAGCCAAACTATGGAACCAGCCTAGCTGCTCATCAATGGATGAATGGATAAAGTAAATGTGGTATATATACACAGTGGAGTTTTTTTTTTTAATTTTCTCTAATTAGTTGTACATGACATGCATTTTGATACATCATACATAAATGGAGTAAAACTTCTCATTTTCTGTACATGATGTAGAATCACACCAATCATGCAGTCATATATGCACATAGGGTAATAATGTCCAATTCATTCTACTATCCTTCCCACCCACACACCCCTTCCTCTCCCTTCACTCCCCTCTGCCTAGCCCAAAGTAACTCTGTTCTTCCCCTAGCAACCTCCTCCACACACACTGTGAATTAGCACTGGCATAACAGAGAAAACATTCAGCCTTTGGTTCTTCATAATTGGCTTATTTCACTTAGCATGATATTCTCCAGCTCCATCCATTTACCGGCAAATGCCATCATTTCATTCTTCTTTAAGGCTGAGTAATATTCCCACAATGGAGTTTTATTCAGACATAAAAAAATGAATGTCATTATGTCATCTGCAGCAAAATGAGATACAAGAGAACATTATATTAAGCATTATATAACATTATATTAAGCCAACTCAGAAAGTCAAGGGTCAAATGTTTCCTCTCATATGTGGAAGCAAGAGAGGAAAAATAAAAAGAAAGGTGGGAGGGGATCCCATTAAAATCAAAGGAAAATCTGTAGAGTAATGGAAAAGGGACAAAGGGTAGGGAGGTGAGAAATACTGGAGAATGATATTGGCTGTATTATATTATTATATAGTATGCATGTACAACTATGTAACAACCACCATTAAGTATGATCATAATGCACCAATAAAAATACAGGAAAAACAAATGAACAAACAAATAAAGATGGCTCCTCTCCTCAGCTCTCAATTTGCCAGTCAAGAAACATGGGCATTTTTCAAATACCAGCCTGCTGTTCAGTCTCTGGTTAGACTGGCTAGCTGTTCCACAGGTTCTCCCAGGTCAATTTTTTTCACAATGTTTCTCTCTTTCTGCCTGTGTCACCCCTCCCCCTCTGCAGGCATTGCCAATGTGGTTCCCATGTATTATTCCTTGTCCTGTGTTCAAAGTTCCCAAATTTCTGTGTCTCTATAATTCTTTTACAACTTGATATTGGGTTTCAGTGAATGCCCTCTGTCACCTGCCCGAGAAGCAATACTTCCACTTCTCACCTGAATCTCAAGCAAAATGGAAAATGTACCCTTGCTCTAGTGCATCATCTTTTCTTCTCCCTACACCTATTTTTCTATGGCCATTTTTTTTCCTTGTTGCAATGGGAATTACATTTAACTTTCTAATGTTACTACACTCTAATTTGAATTTATGCAAGCTAATTTCAATAACACACACAGACTCTATTCCTTATAACTCTGTCCCAACTCTTCCAGTTAATTAATGTTACAAAATTACATTTCTATACACTGTGTTCCCCCAAACATAAACTGTTTTGGATTCATTTTACTTTTAAGTTATGTCAAAAATAAAGTGTGGAATTACAAACTAAAGTTATAATACTAGGTTTTAAATGAATAATTTTTTAAATGCATTAATCCTTTGAATCATGAAGAAAATACAAAGTGGACTTATAAACCATTATCATAATAATACTAGCTTTTATAATTGCCCATGAATTTACCTTTATTGGGATCATTATGGCTTCAAATTACTGTGTAGTGTCCTTTCATTTCACTCTGAATGATTCCCTTGAACATTTCTTACAGGGCAGTCTAGATGTAATTAACTCCCTCAGCTTTTATTTATATGGTGGTATCTCAAATTTTTCTCTCACTACTAAGGGAGCAATTTTTTCCAGATATAGGATTCTTGGTTGAAAGTGGGTTTGTTTTTGTTTTTTCTATTTTAGTAGTTTTGAATGTATCAACCTACTGCCTTCTAGCCTTCAAAGTTTCTGATGAGAAAGTTACTGGTAATATTGCTGAGGATCCCTTATATGTGAGAAGTTACTTCCTTTTTGCAGCTTTCAAGGTTCTTTGTCTTTATCTCTCATAAGTGTGAATACATTTCTTGATGTAGGCCTTTTAAAATTCATTTTACATGGAGTATGTTGAGCTTTTCAGATGTTTATACTTGGGTCTTTAAGTAAATTTAGAAGGTTTTCCACCATTATTTCTTCAAATATTCTCTACTCTTTTTCTCTCTCTTCTCTTTCTGAAATTCCCACAATGCATATGCTGGTCCACTTGATAATGTTCCACAGATCCATTAGGCTCTGTTCATTTTTCTTCTATCTTTTTCTGTTACTTGGATTCAATTATTTCTGTTTTCCTTATCTTTAAGTTCACTGATCCTATCTTCTGCCTGCTCAAGTCAGTCTTTGAATTCCTCTATTGAATTTCATTTTAGTTACTATACTTTTCAACCCCAATATTTCTTTTTGGTTTCCTTTACCTCTTCATTGACATTTCCATTTTATTCACTCATTATTTTTGTGACTTTCTCTACATTTTCCTTTAATTATTTGAGTATCTATAACACAGTTGTTTTAATATTTTTGTGTAGCAGATCTGCCATGAGGTCTTTCTCAGTGGCAGTTTCTGTTGATTTTTCCCCCTTTGAATGGGCCATACTTTCCCATGGCCTTGTATACCTTGTGATTTAATTTTTCTTGAAAATTGGATATATGAATCCAATAGTATGGTTATTATGGAAGTTAGTGTTTCTGCTTTTCCACAGAATTTGCAGATTTTTTTAATATTGTTTTTTTCATTTCTGACTGTTATAGGCTACTTCTGGGCCATGGATCAGTTTGAGGCATAATCTAAAGTCTTCTCACATCTTTTCTAAACCTGTGTCTTTCCTAGGACATGGGTGGTCATTTTCTAATTTTTTCCATAGATTCAGTTCCTTCTGAATATTGAGTCATTAATGTCTTTTTTCCCAAGTGGGAAAAAAGAGAAAAACTAAAGGGAAGGTAAACAAGAATGCTAGTCCTTTTAAATCCTTAGTACTCATTTCATTTAAAAGCGTAGTGATTTGCAACAATGGCAGGATGTATTATAACAATGGCAAGAAAAGAAATAAAAGATATCCAGACTAGAAAGGAAAAGGTCTTTAATAGTCAACTACATGATCATCTAGGTCAGGAATGAACCCACTTTTTCCTTAAATGTACAGATGATAAATATTTTAGGCTGCAGTCACAGTCTCTGTCACAACTAGACTACTTTGCAGTTGTACAATACAAGCATCCACAGGCAATACACTTACAAATAAATATACATTTCAATAAAATTTTACAAAAACAAGTGGCCAATACATATCTATGGTTTGAGGATTTCTGGCCTGGTATGAAAATATGACAGAATCTACCAAAAAAGCTAATCGAAATAATGTTTTTTGAATGTGTAAAATAGCAGATCAATATAGAAAAATCAAATGTGTTTCTATATATTTGCTATTTACTTGAGTATCAAAGCAAAATACTTATCTGACAATGGATGGGCCAACCCTTTTTACCTTGGACTATGAAGTCAACATGCTCTTAATAAAAAATCCAGCAGGTTTTTAGTTTTAAAGACTGACAAATAGGTGAAGAAAATTTATATGGAAAAACCAAGGACTTGAACTAGCTAAAACAACTCTGGGGTAATAAAATGCAAAGTTGCAAGTCTAATACTACTCAATTTGAAGACCCATTATAAAGGTAACAGTATTTATGATAGCATTGTACTAGCATCAGGACAGACAAATAAACAGATGAATGAAAGAGAACAGGAAGTCCAGATATAGACTCGCACACGTGACAAAAGCACAAAGGCAAATTTACTGAAACAAGGAGAGTTTTTTAAAACAATGATTTTTATATTGGGAAAAGGTGAAATTCGATCCATACCATGTACCATTACCACATGCAAAAGTAAGCTAAAAATGGGTTGCAGACCTAAAAGAAAATTTTGGAAAAAAAAATCTAAAAGAAAAACGTATTAGTGACCTTGGGTTATGCAATGATTTATATGACAACAAAATCACAATTTAAAAAAGAATTTCATGAAATGAGCATTATTAAAATTTAAAACCTCTATTCCACAAAATATTACTGTGAGGTTTGTCAGGATGAACCCAACTACTAGGTATAACTATAAAGCTCTAATAAAAAAAATAAAAAATAAAAGTAAACACAACAAAAAATATCACTATAAGAATGAAAAGACAAGTTACACCCTACAGAAGGAAATGCAAAGCATATATCTGATAAAGAACTTGTATCTGTGGTATGTAAAAACCAACTAAAGCTCAAAACACGGAAAATGAACAACTTATTTTTAAATATTACAGAATATTATATGTATTCTTCACTAAAGAAGACATCTAGATGGCAGATAAGAACATGAAAACACTTTCTATTATCACTAGTCACCAAGGACATGTATATTAAAACCACAAGCTAATAAGTTTGTTGGGGGGGTACTGGGAATTGAACCCAGGATCTTGCACATATTAGTCAAGTTTTCTACCATTGAGCTAAAACCATGATGTTAACACTAAACACCTATCAGGATGATTGAAATTTAAGACTAACCATCCTGTTAGTGAAGATGTGAAGGAAATATAGTTACAAACACTAATGAGAAAAATGTAAAATGGCATAACCATTTTGGAGAAAATGGTTTAGGTATTTCTTTAAAAAGTTAAACATATACTTATCATCTTATCCAGCCATCCCACTAATGATTTTGACATAAGAGAAAGAAAAGAAACCACATTTTCTTTAAAAAGTATATAAATGCTCACAGCAGCTTTATTTAATTTAATTTATTTATTTATTTATTTTTGGTACTGGGGATTGAGCTCAGGGGTACTCGACCACTGAGCCCCATCCCCAGCCCTATTTTGTGTTTTATTAGAGACAGGGTCTCACTGAGTTACTTAGTGCCTTGCCGTTGCTGAGGCTGGCTTTGAACTCGCAATTCTCCTATCTCAGCCTCCCACAGTGCTGGGATTACAGGTGTGAGCCACTGCACCAGGCTCATAGCAGCTTTATATGTAATAGCTCCAAATTAGAAAACTACCCCAATATACACTAACATATAAATTAAAAAATTAACTCTAATAGATCAATAACAAAGATGATCTCAAAATAATTGTGCTGAAAGAATCTGCATAAAAAATACATACTATATGGCTTCATGAATATGAAATTCTGGAAAATGCAAACTGATCTTAGTTTTACAGGGCTGCTGAGAAAAATTACCACAAAGTTGGTGGCTTACAATAATAGAAATTTATTCTGTCACAGTTCTAAAGGCCAGAAGTCCAAAATCAGTTGTTGGCAGGTTGGATTTGTTCTGAAGGCTCTCAGGGACAATCCATTCTATGCTTCTCACCTATCTTCTGGTGACTGCCAGCAAAAGTAGGCAGTGTTTGGATTGTAGATACATCACTCCAATCTCTAACCCTACTGCGTCATCTCCTCTTTCTGTCATCTGTCCTTCTCTTCCAATGACATTTGTCATTGGACTTAGGAGTAAATCTCTAATCCAGGATGACTGCATCTCGAATCCCTTAATTACATGTACAAAAATCCTTTTTTTAAAACAGGTCCCAATCATACGTTAAAGATAGATATATCTTGTGAGGGGGTGGTCACCATTCAAAGGGATATGAGAAAACTTTTGAGGTGAGATATGTCCACTATCATGATTGCAGTAGTGGCTGCATAGATACAAACATATTAAAAGTTATCAAAGTGTACACTTTGCAATAAGAACTCCATCATGTCCCATATGTGAGTTTTAAAATATAACCATAGAATGATACTGACTTAAGTAAGCATTCTAAACTCAAAGCAAAACTGCAAGAATAGGTTTTTAAATGAATGGAATTAGCCATAGCTTTTAAAGATGTAGGAAAGGCAACTGTGGACCAGAGGTGGTAATGCACCAAGAATTACCCTCCTGGCCACAGTGTAAAATCACAGAAGGTGTGTGCTGACTTGATGAGAGGTGCAAAGGAAAAAAAAAACACCCAAGTGAAAGAACCTGTTTGCATGCCCAAGACTTTGAGAATCACTATAAGAAAAATATCTTATGGTGACAGTTTTAAGACACAGGATCATTTCCAAATGAGAACCCACAAGCAACTCATTGACTTGCACAGTCCTTCTGAGCTGTTAAGCAGATCACTCCCATCAATACGGATCCAGGAGTAGAGACTAAAGTCACCACTGCAGATGCCTAAGTCAGCTATTTTCATAAATTGATTATCAGTTGTTTAAAAAATGAGAATTGAGAAAGTAAAGTTGAACCATCTGAACTGTAAATTTAATAAATGACAGAGCCTAAGGAAGAAAGAGTTCCACTACCCCAAAGGGGGAAAAAAAGTAAATCAGACAGCTTAGTGTCAGCTCCCTGAACATTGCCTTTTACAGGGACTCTTAATAAATACTGGTGGAGTCAGTCAATGAATCAATGAAGCACTAATTCACAGAGTCCCTTATGTTAAATATTAAGTGGTATTGATAGACCCATGGTAGTTTGGTTGCTGTGTGGAACAAAGTAAGGAGGGACAGAACTTCAGAGAATGTTGTAAAAGCAAGGAAGTAAAACAAGTAACTTTTTAAAGATAATGTACATATCTGTACAAATAATGCTAGCATATACATGATCAAGTAAATTAATGTTTCCACCTTAATTCTCATTTGCCAAGAATAAAATTTTATCTGGCAATGACTAAAAAGGGAGTAAAAATTATAAAAAGGAATAAAGAGATAAAAAGTAGGAACCCTCAAATATTGGTACTTTCCAAGATTCTTACAATACCTAATTTAGTAATGTGCCAAAAAATCTGCTGAAACACGAAAATTCCTGCCATATTATTTAGAAATCACTAAATGAGACACACATGCAAAATGCATTTTTCTGTTTCACAAAAAGCTCAAAGTTAAAAAACACAAAAGCAAATATAGATTTATCTATAAATAAATTTTATCATGTTCCCTGGAAAATATATCACACATTAAAAGATGAAAAAGAAATTTCTGAAAGAAATCAAACATTCTTCTAAATTAGGGTGATTTATTAAGCAACACCCATTTGTTCCAGTGTATCACATTAACTCACATGATCAGCAGCTTGATTTGGCAGTCTCAATGCATAAGACAAATAATTCATAAAAGTTTGACAATATTATTTTTAGTTCACATGCTTCTTGGATCGTACCCATAAATGTTTCTACTTTATGCTACTCCAGGGACTCCATTCAGACACAAATACATTTGTTAACATTGTGAGGCTGAGGGAGGCAATCAGTGCAGTGCATACACGGTTATATTCTGAGAATATAAACTTATACAATCATTTGAGCAGACATTTAGAAAACAGTAATTTTTAAAAAATGACTTTTGTTGCTTTTAAATGGAGTCACCAAAGTGTAACAACATAATTCAGGCTATACAATACTATGTACAAAATACATTTCTAATAATGGTTACGGTGTTACTCATTATGAACTGATGAGTTTAACAATTTAATTGATCTCTTTTGTAAAGCAATATTAGAGAATGGTCACTTAAAACATCTTGTCAAATGTGAACAGTGTTTACACATACCTTGAGAATATCATGAAGTACAAAACATTTTTATTTTTAATGAGGGAAATATATCTAAAATTAGAACCTAACACAAACATCTGAATCAATTGTTTCCCCAACTACTTCCAAACAAAATATTTCAAATTCCACACAAGATTCTGCAAACCCATGAGTACAAGCCCTAATCTTGACGCTGAATTTGGATCATCTCCATGGAGGAAATCCATGAACCAGATGTGAATTTATTCTTCCAGATGTATTTTTTAAATATGAGGAAAAATAAAGCATTTATTCACTGCATTTATTTGAGACCACTTAAAAATACACTAGATAGAAATAGAAAAAAGGAAATCCTACAAATTTGTTTTAAAGGATTGCACCTCTGCAGGTGAAGCCCTTTTTCTTAAATATTTTTTTTAGTTGCAGATGGACAAAATATCTTTATTTATTTATTTTACGTGGTGCTGAGGATGGAACCCAGTGTCTCACACATGCAAGGCAAATGCTCTGCCACTGAACCACAACCCCAGCCCCAGAATCCTACAAATCTTGAGTCTTCCACTACTCTAGAAAAGTCATTTGTTGAATTACTAGAAAATGAATTAAACTATATATAGAGTTGCTACATTACCAACGAACATTAAAATAACGGGTGAATCAGAATCAACTTAACATTTATAATCCTCTGTTTTTCTTACTGTTCAGTAGCCATACTATTTACAACATACAAATACTTTTATCTTCATACTATAAAGAGAAAAAATACACCTTTAGTTATAAATAAAATATCATGACTTCAAGATCTAAAGTACATTTCTGTACACAAAAAACTATGGATTTATAATAATCATAGCAAATTTAATAAAATTACTAATACACCTAGATCTAACTGCATGGGCTCAAAGTTTTAAATCATTTAAAAATGCCAGTGACACAAGTCCAAAAAGTAGAAATTTGATATCACAGAAATCAATATCCATCATATTAAAAACTCAACTAAACAAGCAAAAATGTTTTTTGGCATATACATTTCCTTTGCTCTCCACCACAGATCTTTCAAATACTTAACAGTTCCTATTTAAATATAAAATAAAGTCAAGTCAGAAAAATGGATCAACTTGTTGAGATGTTTACATTTCTCCAGGAAAGGAATATGTACACATATCATCATATAGTGACTGTAAACAGGTGTAACTTCAATACTCATTTTTTGTAACTTCTTATTAACTAAGAATCGTGTCTTGTATCACTGCAAATTAAAGTGTAAATCCATACAGGCACTTTACACTGATTTTTTTTTTTTTTAGTACTAGGGAGAGAATCCACGAGTGCTTTACCACTGAGTTCCATCTCTAGCCCTTTTTATTCTCTATTTTGTGACAGGGTTCAGGAAGCTGTCAAGGCTAGCTTCAAACTTGCAATTCTCCGGCCTCATCCTCCTGAGTAGCTGAGATTAAAGACATGTACCACTATGCCTAGCTATAGATGTATTTTTATTCATTTTGTTTGGAACTCCACATGTATCCTCAATGTGAGATCTCCTGTTTTTCTTTAAGTTTGGAAAACTTACATCCTTTATCTTCTTTCAGATGTTTTCCCTATTCTCTGTATCTAAAACTCCTCCTAAGACATAAACTGAAACCTGACATTTTGTCTTCCCATGTTCTCAACATCTTTTACACATTTTTCTTTTTATGTCTCTGTGCTGTGTATCTAAAATCATGTTAAGCAAATTTGCTTTATAGTCTTCTCAAGGTTTTTTATATTTTCTCTAGTTTTTGTGTTTATTTATTTATTTACTTGTTGTATCTGCTCATCCCCTGGTATGATGGTTTTCTTTTCTTCTGTGGTTTATAATGTCTACAACCTTTAGCAAAGACGGTTGTATTCCATGGGAGCCTTTTGTGCTTAAAGCTATTGAAACACACAGGACAGGTGCATATGTGCATTTCCTTCTGTCAAGCTCCAAGGGATTTTACTGGTCCCAGACCAGGATGATGGGAGAGGGTTATTTGTATGTGTATGAACTATTTAAATATACATAAATCTGTTTATTTTATAATATTTCTAAGTATGATATTAATGATTTCATCACTATTAAGAAAATTAGTTGTTTCAATGAATAAGCAAATATAACACTACTTTAGATGTTTTTCTCTGAACAATATAGTCAAAAAACATACCAGAGATATATATACATATATGAATGTATGTATGTATTAGCAGTTCTAATCTTTTCTATAAATTATCTTTTTAATAATGGACTGCAATATAGTGCTGTGTGTTTTAAGTTGTCATAGTCTGTTCTGTGTTACTATAATAAATAATAAAGACTGAATAATTTGTAATAAATAAATTTATTTCTCACAGTTAGAGACAGAGAAGACCAAGATCAAGGTGCCAGATTCTGGCAAAGGCTTTTTTGCTGCATCATCCCATGACAGGAGGACAAGAGAGAGGGTGAGAGAAAGAAAAGCAAGCAAGCTGGGGGAGCCTAAGCCGTGGGGACACTTCAATCATAATGAACAGACTCCCTCAATAATGGCATTACTCCATTCATGAGGGTGATGCCCCCACAACTCAAACACCTCCAATTAGTCCCCATCTCTCAACAACTTAGCACTGAGGATCAAGTTTCTAACACATGAACTTTGGAGTACATGTTCAAAGCACAGAAGAAATAATAATATTAAATATATTTGATTAATTTTCTAAAACACTGCTTTTGTCATGTTATTTCCTTATTCAAGAATCTATAATGATTCCTTATTGCCTCCTACTTCACACACATACTCCTACACGAGTTTCAAGGCCCTCTATTATCAGGTTTCATAAATTTATATAATTTTAATTCCTATTCCTGGCCCTCAACCCTCCCCAACTGAGATCTGTGCTTCAGTTAGGTCAGTCTCTAAGCAAGACACCATCTTCTTATAGAACCCTGCTTTTAGTCACTTCCCAATTCTCTTCCTAATGAAAAAAAATCCTAAACACCCTTTCAGCCCAATTCAAGTTTTAGTCTACTTCAGTTTGAGTTTCAAAATTACCAACAGCAGATATTTCTTTCTTTCTTTCTAAAGTATTACTTTTTCCTAACAGATCTTAAAGTCTTGAGAATATGAAAAACATCTCTCTCTTCCCCATTAAAGGAGAAAAAGTCTATTAAATTGATGAGGTCTTAAGGGACTGGTAGTGTAGCTCAGTGGTACAATGTATGTAAACAAGTGCAGGAGAGCCTGAGTTCAATCTCCTATATAAGGAAGGAAGGAATGAAATAGGGACTTGGAAGAAGAAGAGTAAATCTCAGGACAATTCCCAGATCAAAGAGTTAAAGTCATTCAAACTAGTCAAAGATCCAGTTTAGTGATTTTTACCTTCACTGTATTAACAAATGATGAAGCAAAATAAAAGGTATATTATCAAGCCCCATAGTTCTCCTTGTTCCTCAACTTAACATAGAAATTAAAATCACAAACAGGGCCCAGTATACAGTTCTGTTTCTTGCATTTTAACCTACTTACTTTCCCAGTCAGACTGAAGTTTATAAACTTTCAAGTAAAGTTCTAATACAAATTATCTGTGATAATTGGGAGGTAGAGAGTAGGGAAGGATTAGTAATGGACTTGCGTGGACACAGAAAGATGTAGTTGAACTTGGTAAAGCAGCCTTAAGAAGGCCCTCTTGGGTGCTATTTACACAT
The DNA here is from genome assembly GCA_004024805.1 of Geosciurus inauris. NCBI lineage: Eukaryota > Metazoa > Chordata > Mammalia > Rodentia > Sciuridae > Geosciurus > Geosciurus inauris. The sequence goes on from PVHX01011578.1 coordinate 21,591, forward strand.
TTCATTTCTGATTATAGCCATGCAATATGATTCCATTTGGGATTTCAAGTAAAATTGGAATGCTGTATTCCCTAAAGAATGAAGAGTGTTTAGTTTAAAAAGAAAAAAAAAAAGGAATGTGATACTTCTGGTCAAAAGTTCTCCTTCTGGAATTCATGATAAATGAAAAGAATTTTGGCAGTTTCTATAATGTCATTCTACATCTCACAAGCAACGTGCAATTCCTCATGTCACTATAACTTGGCTATTCACTAAAACAACTGATCTTATTGCAAAACAAGTTAAAGAAACAAACAAAGCCTCCCTTAGTTCCTGACTTGATTCATTATTAGAATTCACCTTTCCTTTCACCTCAACCACAATCCCAAATACTGAATGCCAAATGCTGGTCTCATTGAAAGACACAACATTAGACAATTTAAACATAAGCAAATTGAGTTCAACTCAATAGAGTCATGACTAGTGACTATTCCTATTGTACATTTTAAAGTAAGACTTGCGTCCTTCCTGGAAGTTCTCTTTGCATTCCAGATTACAATAGAGATTGAAGTACAACAAAGAAAAACTGCAAAAGGCCAAGTGTCAGGCAGGACAAAATCTAGAGGTATATAAGTAAGGTAAGTCTGGGTTGAATTCTCCTTCCACAAGATATTAATCTTTATTTTTAAAAAACTTTAAATAAGTACTATCTAATTTAGCTTAATGATACTTAGTTCTGGCTTAGTACCAAACCTTAAAATATGATCATCAGAAAGTGTCTCTTTCTGGGCTGAGTTTGTGGCTCAATGGTAGAGCGCTTGCCTAGCACGTGTGAGGCACTGGGTTCAATTATTAGCACCACATATAAATAAATGAATAAAATGAAAGTTCATCAACAACAAAAAAAAATTTTTTTTAAAAAATAAAGCGTATGTTACCAACATATGTAAAGACAAAGTATTCACAAAGAATTTTTTTCAATTCTGTAAAAGTATTTGGTTATACCCCACATCTGTCTTTAGTATCACTGATAATCAGGTAAGATAAAAGAAAGGTTACCATCAATTTTTCGTCTCCCACTGTAGGAAAAAAAATCTGTTCCCCTCAAATCAGAAATAATTGAACAAGTTATAACTTATTTCTAAAATTTCCCTAGAGATTTTTTTTAAAAAACTAATAATTTTAAAAGAATACTACAAAATCATAAAGTTTTAAACAGCTGAACAACCTCTGTAGCTAAATTAACCAGAGTTAGTTTAGCAAATGACTGTTGCCTTTATTTCTACAGCTAATTACCTGCTGGAACACACAAAAATAAGTAAATAAAAATAAAAAGAGCATCTTCCTCTGTTAAAAGTCACATCTGCAGGAAAAAGGTTACTAAAAAAAGAACAGCTTGCTCTTCCAAGTTCATATCCTGCCAGTAGATATTTTGCAATGCTCAGGACGGAACAATGCCCATATATTTAAGGTGGAAATTCTAGACTCAAAATAAAAATAGTAGCTGAATTCTTAATTAACGTATTTCACTAAATATCTCTTCCAACTTCATCTAAGTTTCTAAAACTTTATGTAAGAAAAACTGTCTCAGTATTCTCTGCCCCTCTTTTTGCATAGAAGATGTTTACAATTTAACATTCCCATGTGTAAATATTAGTACAGACTGAGCATCCCTAATTCGAAAATGTGAAAATTAAAATAATTTTGCAGCATTTTGGCTTTTACATTTTTGGATTAGGGATGCTCAACCAGTAAAATCTAGGCAAATATTCCAAAATTTGAAAAATTCTGAAATGTGAAATTACTCCAGTCATAGACATTTGGGATAAGGGATACTCAAACTGTATAAAGAACAAACTAAAGACAACTTTCATTTAGGAAAATCCAGGATGTAAGAATTTAGAAATCCATACAGGTAAAAACAATGGAAGCCTAAGCAATAAGCACAATTCTAGTCAAACTGAACTTAATTTTTCCAATCAAGCAAAAGTTTAAGCTAAATAAATGTTTACTCAATTTCATGTATGCCACTACAAAGTTAAAACTAGATGTAAAATTTGTGAACCAACTGATGTCAGATATGTGATAGACATTGGTGAAAATTATTCGTAAGAGAATCCATAAGTTTGTTTTCACAGATTTATTTAATTTTTCATTAAAAGGATCCTATGATTTCAACTCTGATGACTAAAATAACAAATGATTGCTTAAATAGTGTTTAGCAATATGTGAATCAAAGATATTTTAAAAATTTATTAGAGTTTTATAGTCATACACAAACTCATACATACATGGACCAAAGAATATTTAATCTCCTAGAATGAAACTGCTTATAGAATCATGTAAAATCATCTACCTAGCAACTCGCCTTATAATTCCTTATGTTCTTATGTTTATTTCAGTGTTTCTTAACCTTGACTGTGCTACAGAATCATCTGAGAGGCTTTTTAAAATTATTAAATACCAGACCTCCATCTCAAATCACATAAATTAGAAGATTGTGGCAATTAGGCTTCAGTATCAATATTTATTTTAAATTTTTAACTGTGTCAAAAACACATAACAAAAAATGTACCATCTTAACCATTTTTAAGTATATAGTTCATTATAGTTAACTACTGAACAATTTTCCTTTTGTGCCACAAAGAGAACTCCAGAACTTTTTCATGTTGCAAAACTGAAACTCCATACCCACTTAACTACATCTCTCCATCTGCCTCTTCCTCTAGTCTCTGGAAACCCTATTCTACTTAATGTTTCTATGTGTTTGGCTACTTTAGATACCTCTTATAAGTAAAATTATTCAGTATTTGTCTTTTTGTAATTGGCTTATGTCACAATTTTCTCAAGGTTGACCCATGTTGCAGCATGTGACAGGATTTCCTTCTTTAACTCTGGATAAATTTCTTTCTATGTTTGTGCCATATTTTCTTTATCCATTCATGCACTAATGCACATCTGGACTGCTTCCACTTCTTGGCTATTGTGAACAATGCTGCAATTCAATAAACATGGGTGTTCAAAAACATCTTTGAGATCCTACTTTCAGTTCTTTTGGAAATACGTCCAAAAGTGAAACTTTTGGATTACATGGCTGTAACCATTTTACATTCCCATCAATACTGCACAACGTAGTTCCAATTTCTCCACATCTTTGCTAAAACTTATTGTTTTGTTTGTTTTAGTATTAACCATATTAACCATACTATAATTAACACAATAAACTTAATGAAATAAGTTTATTAGCCATAAACTTATTTACAGTTTTGTTTGTTTGTATGAACACTGAGTGATAGCTCAGTGTGGTGCTTTTTGTTTGTTTGTTTGTTTGTTTTTGGTACCGGAGACTGAACTCAGGGCTACTCAACCACTGAGCCACATCCCCAGCCCTATTTTGTGTTTTATGTAGAGACAGGGTCTCATGGAGTTGCTGGCGCCTTGCCGTTGCTCAGGCTGGCTTTGAACTTGTGATTCTCCTGTCTCAGCTCCCAAAGTGCTGGGATTACAGGCGTGTACCACCACAACTGGCTCTCAGTGTGGTTTTGATTTGCATTTCTCTAAAGATTAGTGATGTTAAGCAACATTCAAGTAATATTATCCAGTCAGAGATATAGGATTAGCCCTCAGAAGTAAAGATAAAGCAAGTACAGAGAGGTAATGATTGAAATACAATTAGAGAACACACAGAATTTTCAAGTAAGACTGGTTTACTTCTTCTCAGACTCAGACTGCTTCCTTCTCTGAAATCTCCCCAATCTCTCAAACCAAGTACTTAAATGGCAATCTGTAGAATAAACTACATTGCTTCCTTCTTTGAAATCTCCCCAACTGCTTCTTTTTACTATCATGTATTCTTTTAACCTTACTCTGTTCTCAAGAAGGGGTTTGGGCTGGAGATGTGGCTGAGTAGTAGAGCATTTGCCTAATACAAATGAGGCCCTGGCCTCAATTCCCAACACTAAACCTTTCTTTCTAAAGAAAGAAAGAGTTTAAGGTGAACATGGAAACATTTCTGATTTCTCCCACGGCCATTTATATATAAAGCATTACATTGTTTAGATAAGAGCAGACTTTTTACCTCTCTCTCATGGTAATAAGGAGGATGAGGGAAAAGACTTCAGCCTTAGCTATGAGGCAGAAGTATACAGGGCTGGTACTTTCCCAGCCAATTTTAAAGATAACTAGTAGCTGATTCCCTATTTCACCTAAAGATGACCATCTTTTGAAAAGAAAACAACTAACATCGATATGAAAATATGCTTTTATACAAATCAAGCACTTAATTGGCAACCTGTAGAACAAAATATATTTCAGGGCTGGGGCTGTAGCTCAGTGGTAGAGTGCTTGCCTCGCATGTGTGAGTCACTGGGTTTGATCCTCAGCACCACATAAAAATAAAGATAGTGCATCCATCTACAACTAAAAAATAAAAATAAAAAAAAATATGTATTTCATTTTATTTTATTTTTTTGGTACTGGGGATTGAACGCAGGTGTGCTTAACCACTGAGCCATATCCCCAGCCCTTTTTTATATTTTATCTAGAGACAGGGTCTTGCTGAGTTGCTAAGTGCCTCACTAATCTGCTGAGGCTGGCTTTGAACTTGTGATCCTCTTGCCTCAGCCTCCCGAGTTGCTGGGATCATAGGCACACGTCAACGTGCCCACCTTTCTTGTGTATTTTAGAATGCACAGCTAGAACTCAGAGCAATCCTTGAAGATATGCTAAACATTTGAATTATAAAAATTTTCCAACGTGTTACTTGTTCAACACATTCAATTATGTGGCATACAGCCAAAGTCCTGAAAGAAGGCCAAACAAACAGTAAAGGAGTAAAATTAAATATCACACATCTTTATTAAAAGGCACTTTTCCAGTGTGGTGCCTATAGTTCCAGCAAGCTGGGAGGTTGACGTAGGAGCATCATAAGTTTGAGGTCAGCCCAAGAAACTTAGTGAGACCCTCAGCAACTTAGCAAGGCCCAGTCTCAAAATAAAAATAATTAATTAAAAGAGGGATGTAGCTCACTGGTAAGGCACCCCTGGGTTAAATCCTCAGTACCAAAAAACAAAGAAAAAAGGCATTTGATTTCCCTTTGACTTACTGAGTTACTAGATACTATCATTTTATACACAATTCTAGCAAATTCAATTAAGTGTCTTTCCAATATAAAACAAATGCATTTACATTAGGGTGAGATAAGAGTCATAAAGTCTCAACAAGCACACTAGTCTAGGTCAGTTCTTCATACTTACATATTCACATATTCCTTACAAGCATTACTTACTATTGCAGATGACAAGAATTGATATTCCTGTGGAGTAGCCTTAATTATCAAATAAAAGTTGTTATGTTAACACATACTCTTAGAAATGTGCATAGCTTATCAGGTGTATAATTTTGCAGTTACACAAACACAACTCTACCTTGTCTACATTTTTCTTCTGTTTTTTTTTTTTTTTTTTTTTTTGCCAGAAGCTACTGAACCAGGACTATTTCATGAGTCACCATATAAGCAGCTCATTACTGCCTTGTCTCACCACCCCAACCACCTGACTCAACTGTAGAAAACTCTTCCTATCTTCCCTATTGAAATCCAAAGAGGCATAAGGGTTCAAGTGTTGCAAAATACTAAAAACCTCAATTTATATATGTTTATCTTTGATGGAGAAAATGAGAAATGAGGATAGTATAGTATATATCTTGTCAATGTTCTACCAGGAAACTAATTTAACAAGTCCATCAAAGGATTATTTAGTTCCTGAGGAGAATATGTCTGTTTAATTTTCTTTAATATTTAATTAAAGCCTAGATGCTGAAATCCCATGTAACTTTTATATTCCTGCCCTGAAGAAAAGGATATTAACCAGATCTGTCTCCTGGTCATTCTCAAGGCATTCTTTTGAAAATGCCTTTCCAGATACACATAGTAATTCTCCACTCTCTAAATGCTCTGGTATCTAGTTTTATAATCTTTCTGTTTCCTGCATTAATTCAAGGATGAATGAGTACTGATACATACTCATTCTATATCTGTATGAGGGTTGTTTCCAACATTTGAAAATTATGAATTGACAGAGCACTTAATTTCTTTGTAAATAGATCTATCAATTTTTCCCTATAAGTCTTCTGAACTTTTTTATTAACTGAGGAAGGCCATCTCCATCTTTGTATTATAAAAACAAACAAATATGTACATTCTCTTATATTTAAGTAAAAGAAATTGCTGTCCTTCAAAAAGAAAACTACATAGCACATCACTCAACACATTACTAGATTCAACTTTTTAATATTTTGCAAAGACTTTTTACATTTACATTTTCTCTTTTTTTCTTTTTTGCTATCTTCTTTAGGTTTTCTGTACTAAAGTAATACTGCCTTCATATAACAAACTCTGTTGCTTTCTATATTTTCAGTATTATTTATTTATTTATATTCTTTTTTTCTTTTTTCTTTCTTTTTTTTTAGGTACTAGATAGAGTACAGGGCCTGTACATGCTAGAAAGTGTTCTACCACTAAAATGCACCCCCAGGCCTATTTTCAATATTGTGTAATAGTTTTAACAATCTAAGACTTTTCAGTTGCTTGTTAATAAGCTACACTAGAGAGAGCTGCAGACCTATAAGACCACATGGGTCTGCTGCCCTTTTTTGTGACAGATCTTGAACAACTCTTATTTAAATAAATGCTTTACCTTAGAATAATTTTAGATTTATAGAAATACTGTAAATAAAGTACAGAGTTCCTATATATCTTTCACTCAGCTTTCTCTAATATTAACACCTTCTATAGAATTGGTACATTTGTCTAAAATAATAAATTGGAATTAATATATTATTAAATTACAGATTCTATCAATTTCCCCAGTTCACCACTAATGTTCTTTCTTCTGTTTTAAGATACCACACTGCATTTAGTGCCATGACTCCTTAGTTTCCTCTGTGACAATTTCTTAATTCTGCCCCCAACACTAAAACTTGACAGTTTTGAAAAGTAATGGTCAGAAATACCATAGCATGCCCCTAAATTTGAGTTTGCCTGATGCGTTCTCATGCCTGGATTGAATTATGGGGGAAGGATCCCCTGAAAGTGACCTTCTCGCTGTTTCATATTAGGTGGTACATTTTATCAATGTGACTTATTAATGGTGATGTTAATTTTGATTATTTGGTTAATAACAGCTTTTTAAATTTCATCCAGTCTTATCAGTTTGTTCATGTTTTCTAACTCTTCTTGGATTTCTCTCTCATAATTTGTACACTTTTTTAAAAAAACTGAAACATCTGTCAGCTGGACACAGTGGTGCACATCTTTAGCCCCAGTTATTTGGGAGGCTGAGGTAGGAGGATCACTTGAGCCCAGGAATTCAAGGACATTCTGGCTACCACAGTGAGACTCAGTCTCAAAACAACAACAACAACAAAAATATCTTATCTAGATTTTAAAAACAGTGTGTTTAAAACTGCACAAAACCTTCTGCTCATTATTTTTAATGTCCTCTAAATCTATGGTTATACTGCATTTCTCAATCTTAATACTATATATTATTATCTTATTTCTTTTCTTCTTAAGCTTCTTTGGAGTTTTCCTTCGTTTGTTCATCTATTATTTTTAGTTTTATTATCAATTATATTATCAATTAAATTAATTAATTTAATGTCACCTTTCAACTTCATCTATCAAGGAAGCATTATTTAGATCTTGACAATGGCTGGGTATGCAGCTCAGTGATAGAGTGCTGCCTAGCATGTAAAGACCATGAGTTCAATACTCAGCACCACAAAACACACACACACACACGGAAGATATTAATAGATGGCCAAAGTGTTAATAGATTGAAAAAAATAAAGAGGAAGGCAAAGGCAACAAGGCAGATGACTAAAGCAACAAAGAACAAAGGACTGGAAAATATGGGGCACATAATCTGGCCTAGCTATAATACATAATAATGTGCAGGAATGGAAACATCGTAACAATGAACAACTGGAAAAATATTAGAGTTAATAATAGGTCCCCTTTGATAATCAAACATAGAATTTCCATGTGATCCCAAAACTTAATTTCTGGGTATATAATGTACCCCAAATAAGTGTCAGAAGTGACTCAGATATTTGTGCATCCATGCTCATAGCAGTCACAATATACAAAAGGTGAAAAAAAAACACAAATGTCTACAATGGATGAATGGAAAAACAAAACATGATATATACAGAGAGAGATATTCAGCCTTAAAAATGTATGAAATTCTGATACTTGCTACACCATAAATGAACCTTGAGGTCATTATGCTAGGTGAAATAAGCAAAACAGAAAACAGATATTGCATAATTCTGCTTATATGAGGAACCTAAAATAGGTAAATTCATAGAGATATGAAGGAGAACAGAGGTTCCAAGTGGTTGGAGGAATAGTAATGTGAAGTTATTGTTTAACAGGTACAAATTTTCAGTACGGGATAATAAAAAAGTTCTGGCGATGAATAGCAGTGAAGATTGTACCAGAATGTGAATGTATTTAATGCCTCTAAATGGTATACTTAAACAGTTAAAATGGTAAATTTGATTTTTATATCTCATTACACCAAAAATATTAAAATAGATGTATCAATAGACTCCTTATTAACAGAAATTGAAGATTCTACATAACTAATCTGAAATACCACACTACTCACACAGTGTCTGGCCTTCAAAATAAAAAGAATGAATGGGCAAACTGTTTCCTCTGTCAGATTAGTCTTGTCTTCACAGTCTCCTGAAAAAGTTGCACTAATTCCTGTAATGCTTAACTCTTTTTCTCAAGCTGTTAACATCTCTCCACTGCTTCCATATCCCACTTCACCCCTCTTCTAAGGATCAGTTCTCCTCTATGAAAGTTTCCCCAATATGTACTCTCTCTGCCTTACCTGCAGCTCTGTCTTCCATGATTCTATTTAACCTCGGTCATCCATAGGTCAAAAAATATTCAACGGAAAATTCCAGAAATAAAAAACTCGTAACTTTTAACTGTGCACTGCTCCTAGTAGCATGATAAAACCTCATGCAGTCTTTCATAGTCCTATACCCAGAACATGAATCATCTGTTGTCCACAATATCCATACTGTATATGCTATCCACTCCAGGAAGTCAGGAATTATATCTGTCTTACCTACTACCACAGAGCACCCAGCACAGAAATTGGGAGAAATATAACTGCACAAACTTGACATTCAAATAACTACTCAATAACTGAATCAAATAGCTAATATTTTACAAAATCCAAAGAATTGACACCTAAGTTCACATCGTGAACAATCACCTCCTCCTCTCTTTAAAAATATGATTCTGCCTTTTGAACAGTAAAAGCAGAGGTTGCATTTTCACAAAGGCCACCAGAGAACAGCAATATTTTTCAGTCTCCAACTGATTCATATCTTTGAATCCTAAGAACACTGCTAAACAAAGCAAAAGAACCTGTAGTGGTACATTACATTCTGGTTAAAGACTTTGATGATGGTGGCATTACATGAAACTACAACACTGAACTTCAAAGCCCTAAACAAACTACTGTTGCTTAGAATGAAAATGAGCAATAGTATATTTTGGCAATTTTGTTAATTTATAAATTCACACTGTGGGGGAAAAGGTCAATAAAACAAAAGGTGGTGAATTTCAAGAGTTGTAAACATTTCATCAGTTTAAAACAAGTAGGGGAAATAAGGAAATAACTGTTATCTTTCAAACTATATTATTTTTTAATAATTTTTTATGAATAAATGTTTATTTTCCTGCTTGATTTCTTACCTAGCTTAATTCAGCTATCAAAACAGGAATTCCTCTCTACCTGGATCAATGCAGATAGTATCCAAATAAGTTGACTACAGGCAAAAACACTCATGCTTCCCATGAAATACTATCTCTTGCTCCTTTGCTATATGCTAGATGGTAAGAAGCCTTAAGAAGAACAATTTTGTTGTTAACTGCATGCAATTTCTCTCCTCTCTTCAAAGAAATTAACAGCTATTCATTAAATACATGCCCATGTACTGTGCTTAAGCACTGAGCAAACTAAAAATTAAGTTATGAGTAAGGCAATGCTCACAACTTACATAGATTCTCTAACTTTCTTGAGAACAATTAAGTGAAAACCATGTAACTTCCAAAAGAATGTGCATAAGAATTATTCAGTTTCTAACTTCCTGGGAGGCATACCAAAATGGCTTTTCAAAAATTTATCTTAAGAATATTAACTATGCCTACTTTTTTTTAACCAAGGAATAGCTGCTTTAATCAAATATACTAAAGGAGTGCTGGAATTTTTTTTTCATTAAGTTTCAATATACTTCTGGCAAAACATTATTTTTTAAGTTCTTACTTTGAAATAATTACAGAATCTTATCAAGTTATAAAGACAGTATGATGAGATCCCCTTTGAATCTTCATTTAGTTTCCTTAGGAGTTACTTTTTATATAACTATTGTATAATATAAAAACCAGAAAATTGACATTAGCATAATATGTGTATATAGTTCTATGTCACTTTACCACTTGTATAACATTTACGTCATCAACATCATAATTTTTAAAAAAAACTATCAGTATAAAGATTTTCCACATCCAGCTGGGCATGGTAGCACACCTGTAATACCAGCAACTTAGGAGACTGAGGCAGAAGGATCACAAGTTCAAAGCCAGTCACAGAAACTTAGTGAGGCTCTAAACAATCCCTGTCTCAATGGAGGGGGACCTGGGGGTGCAGCTCAGTGTTTAAGAGTCCCTGGGTTCAATCCATGGTACCCACCCAAAAAAGTCTTCCTCATCCCACACCTTTATAGTTTCACCCATCCCCTCCTCAACTGCAGTCCTCTGGCATCCAGTATAACCTCTATACTTTTGTTGTGTTGAGAATGCTTTATAAATGCTATCATACAATATGTGTCATTTTGAGATTAGCTTTTCTTCGCTCAGAAAAATGTTCCGAAGATCCATCCAAACTGTTGAGTGCATCAATAGGTCATTACTTTTTATTGCTAAGTGGTATGCCACAGTATAGATGTGCCATGGTTTATTTAACCAGACTACTGTAGGATATTTTGGTTGCTTCTAATGTGGGGCCAATGAAATCAGAACCATACATAAACTTCTGTGTAGAAATAAGCTTGAATTTCTTTGGGAGAAATGCCCAGAAGTACATTTGTTGAGTTATATATCTGAGTGTGTGGTAGGTATTTTAAGAAATTGCCAAACTAGGGCTGGGATTGTGGCGCAGTGGTAGCGTGCTCGCCTAGCACGCGTGAGGCACTGGGTTCGATCCTCAGCACCACATAAAAATAAAATAAAAAGATATTCTGTCCACCTACAACTAAAAAAATAAGTAAAATTAAAAAAAAAAAAAAAGAAATTGCCAAACTATTTTCTAGAGTGATTTTACTATTTTAACATTTCACCTACTAGCAATGTATGAGAGATTCAGTACCTCCATATCCTTGCCAACATTTGGTAATGACACTAATTTTTATTTTAACTATTCAAATAGATATGCAGTGATAACTCATTGGGGTCTTAATCTGCATTTTCCTATGGATAAACATCTTTCCTGCACCCATTTGCCATTTCAATATCCTTTTTGGTGAAATACCTTTTTGTGTCTTTTTTTGCCCACATTTTTTCCTTTTTTAAATTATTTTATTTCATATTTTTTGAACACATAAAAATTATACATATTGTATCCTATGATGTTTTGATACATACATATATATCTAGTCAACAGACACTAAGTTAGGTAGGAGAAATAAATTCTGGTGTTCTATTGCACAGTAGAATGATTATAGATAATGATAACATACTGTATTTTTTTAAATATTTTTTTTTAGTTGTAGATGGACACAATATCTTTATTTATTTATTTTATGTGGTGCTGAGGATCGAACCCAGTGCCTCATGCATGCAAGGCAAGTGTTCTACGACTGAGCTACAATCCCAGCCCCATACTGTATGTTTTTTAAAAACTAGAAAAAAGGAATTTTAAATGTTTTCACCACAAAAAATAATAAATGTTTGAGAAGACAGATATGCTCATTTTCTAAATAGATTGTTTTGTGTACTGTTGTTTTTAAAGTTGATATTTGAGTTTTCATATATTTTATTTATAAATCTTCTGTCAGGTATGTGGTCTGCTAATATTTTATCCCAGTCTTTTCCCTTTTATCACAGGGTTATTAGAACCAAGTTATTAATTTTAGTGAATTGCAAACTTACTGACTTTTCTTTTATAGATCATGGGTTTTGTGTTATGTCTAAGAATTTTTTTTTCTCCCCCTCCCAGTGCTGAGGGTCAAAGGCAGGGCCTCACACATGCCAACCAAGTAATCTACCACTTAGCTACATTCCCAATTCCATATCTAAGAATTCTTCACCAAGCTTTACTTCTAAAAGATGCTTTATGTTTTCTTCTAAAAGTTTGATAGTTTTATTTGCCACCCCCCCCCCCCACCACCCTAGGACTGAGGATTGAACCCAAGGAAGCTTTACAGTTGAACTATATCCCCAGTCCTTTTTTATTTTTATTTTTTTTAATTTTGAGATCATTATCTATAATCATATTAAGTTGCCCAGGTGGGCCTAGAACTTGTAATTCTCCTGCTTCAGCCTCCTGAGCAGCTGGGACTACATATGTTGTACCACTGCACTCAACTATAATTTTACATTTTAAACTTCAATCTAAGATTCACTCTGAATTATTTTTCTACTAACTATAAACTTTAGGTCAAGATGTTTTATAGGGGGGTGGGTCTATCAATATCAAATCGCTCTAGCTTCATTTCTTAGAAAGACTATTCTTCTCCATTGAATTCTTTTAACACCTTTGTCAAAAGTCAGGTGGCTATGATTATATGAGGCTACTTTTGGATTTGTAACTGTTCCACTGACCTGTGTATCTGTGACACATTGAAATATACATGTTTGGTTTTTGCTTCTGCTTTTGAACTGAGAGCTCCTAAAACCCTTATAATTTTCTGAGTGATAAAAGTGACAGGAGAATATTTGGTCTTTGATCTAACACACAGCTCTTTAAACCTTTGGACTGTGGCATTTAAGTCAGGCACAATGGGACATGTCTGTAATCCCAGCAATTTGGGAGGCTGAAGCAGAAGGATTACAAGTTCCAGGCCCACCTGGGAAACTTATCAAGGCCCTAAGCAACTAGATGAGACGATGCCTCAAAGTTTAAAAAAATAAAAATAAAAAGGGCTGGGGATGTGTCCCAGTCATAAAGTGCCTCTGGGTTCAGAATTCAGTACCAAAAAAGAAAAAAACTGGAATCCCAGGTCATTTTACTTCTACCACATGGGCCCACTTCAGCAGAAGTACAAGTTACCTAGGATACAGAAACTTTCTAGGAGATTCAAAGGGGAAATGGTTTCTATGTATAAATGGTCTTTGAACATTTAAGTGGGAGATTAAACTATTATTACTGTGATACTGTGATTTAGAATAAGAAACATTTATTTGGAACTCCTCTTCAATTACTTGCACAGAACTTCTAAAACCCTTGTCATTTCCTGAGTGATAAGAGTATCTTTTGTTCTAATTTTTTTGGGGTGTGTGTGTGTACTGGGGATTGAACTCAGGGGCACTCGACCACTCAGCCACATCCCCAGTCCTATTTTGTGTTTTATGTAGAGACGGGGTCTCACTGAGTTGCTTAGTGCCTCGCTGTTGCTGAGGCTGGCTTTGAACTCGCGATTCTCCTGTCTCAGCCTCCCTAAGTGCTGGGATTACAGGCTTGCGCCACTGTGCCCGGCTTTTTGTTCTAATATTTGATCCCTGGGATGGAACCCAAGGCTTCCAGAATGCTAGGCAAATATAGAGGTCCTGGGGGGTGGCATGCCTACAGAGGGCAAGAAAACTTCATGAAACTCCCTCATATGTTGCCCAATCTATTTCTTGAACTTGGCTATTCTCAAATAGTATTAAACCAGTACCCATAAGTAAAGTATTTCCTGAGTTATGTGAGCCATTGTAGCAAATTATCAAACCCTGAAGAGGAAGACACGGGAACCTCCATTTATACACAGTTTGTCAGAAGCACAGGTAACAATATTCAGACTGGAATCTGAAGATGGACGAGGCGGTCTTGTAGGACTCTGGCCCTAACCTGTGGATCTGTGCTAACCTCAGCTACTGTCAGAATTAAACTGAATTATAAAATACTCTGTTGATGTCTAAAGAGTTAGAAATTGATTGATATAAAAAAAATCTTCCTAGGGAGGCTGAGACAGGAGAATGGCGAGTTCAAAGCCAGCCTCAGCAATGGCGAGGCGCTAAGCAACTCAGTGAGACCATGTCTCTACATAAAACACAAAATAGGGCTGGGGATGTGGCTCAGTGGTCAAGTGCCCCTGAGTTCAATCCCTGGTACAAAAAAACAAAAGAAAGAAAACTTCCATGAATCTGTTGTCAGAAGAGAAATATTGTTAGTATAGAATGTTTGTTTTTCCTTTCTTATTCACATTTATTTAATGACAAATAATTTACAAAAATTCAGTCTAGGGATACATATATCTTTTTAAAACTATTTTTAGTTATACATGGACACAGTGTCTTTATTTTGTTTATTTATTCTTAATGTGGTGCTGAGGATCAAACCCAGTGCCTCAGATGTGTGAGGCAAGCACTCTGCCACTGAGCCACAACCTCAGCCCTAGGGATACATGTATCTTTATAGTATGGAAAGCAGAAATGCTTACTCTCCTTTTACCAAATACAGAATTATATCAACACCTAAGAAGAAGAGTGTTCAGCCCATATAATGGCTGCAATATTGAAACCAGAATTTCTCTGCTTCTGCTGGCAGGTGGGGTCTGCATAAAATGCAGGCCTCTATAGTGGAGAAATGTGCTACAGCTCCTAAAGATGGGCTATGCCCTCCAGTGTTGCAGCATACCCCAGAAGCTCACTGCCAATTTCTTCTTCCTGGATTTCTATCTCACAAATTCTAAGAATAAAATCCACAGACAAGGATGAGAGAGTGTAAGAGTAAGATTTATTCAACTGTGAACAGAAACAGAACTCCCATAGGGTAAGAGGGGATCCAACAGGGGTTATCGCTCAAGTATGCTAGTTTAGGAGTTTATATAACACTTGGGTCAATGTCCAAATTTGTGCTAATTGGGGTTTGGAAAAGTATTAATGCTATTGGTTAACCCTTGAGTCTGAACTTCCATTCAGGTCTGCCCCACTTCTGTTTTCTTGCTGTTGGTCTGCAATCACAATTTCCCAAGAGGTTGAGGTCAGTAGATCGTGGATGCTTGGGGGTTTCAGAGCTGCAGTACTATGTGGAGTGGGCATCTGCACAGAACCCTGGCTGAGCTGCCTTGGCATGACAAGTTAGTGTGCCATGGCTTGCCTTGGGCCTGGCTCACTGAGCCTCAGGTCCATACTGGCATCGTAGCCTCCATGCAGCCGAAGTCTATGCTTATCCTGTGCTCCAGTCCACCATGTCACCACTCTTGGACAAGGGCTTGGCTTCAGTGTCATGTTCTAAATTCAGAACAGGTTTATTAGAGTGCTTCCTAATACCTAAGAACCTAGGTTATTTTAAGTCTCTAAGTATACTATAATTCTAACTGAATGTAGAGTGCTTCTTCATGGGGATATTTACAAAAATATCAAGATTAAAGAAGGTGACAATAGATAATCTCTTTCAGTTTCTCTTTCTCTAGTGCTTTTTGTTTTTGCTGTTTTTGCCTTCCCCCTCCTTTTCCAGGGGACCTCTCTCTCTTTCTCTGGAAAGGATTGTAAATATCCAGTGATTTTAGAACAAGAAGAGGATATGGTTCCCTTAGATGATACAACTATAATAATCTGTATGAATTCTAGAAATCATCTTTTAAAAGACAATAAATTTTATTACCTATCAAACTAATCATCAAAATTGTAGCTTGAGGCTGAAACAGGAGAATTGTGAGTTCAAAGCCAGCCTCAGCAATGGTGAGACGCTAAGGAACTCAGTGAGACCCTGTCTCTAAAAAAAATAACACGAAATAGGGCTAGGGATGTGGCTCAGTGGTTGAGTAGCCCTGAGTTCAATCATGGGTACCAAAAATAAATAAATAAATAGATAGATAGATAGATAGATAGATAAAAAATTGTAGCTTACCTCTGATTTCTTTTTTTTTTTTTTTTTAGTTTTTTTTTTTTAATTCTACTTAGGTATACATGATAGCAGTATGCATTTGGATTCATTGTACACAGATGGAGCACAACTTTTCATTTCTCTGGTTGTAAGTGATATAGAATCACATCATATATGCAGTCATACACGAAGCTAAGGCTATAATGTCCATCTCATTCCACCATCTTTACTGTCCCCATGCCCCCTCCTCCCTCCCCTTTGACCAAAGTTCCTCCATTCTTTCTGTGTCCTCTCCTCCATTATGGATCAGCACACACTTATCAGAGAGAACATTTGGCATTTGGTTTTTTGGGACTGGCTTACTTTGCTTAGCATGATATTCTCTAACTCCATCCACTTACCTGCAAATGCCATAATTTTATTCTCTTTTATTGTTGAATAATATTCTATTGTGTATATATACCACAGTTTCTTTATCCACTCATCTATTGAAGGGCATCTAGGTAGGTTCCACAGTTTCGCTATTGTGAATTGTTACCTCTGATTTCTAATGAAGTGTTGCTGCTTGATAGAATAGTAAACATGCTTTTGTCCTGAGACAAATATCACAGTTTCAGAGCTTTCCTCACACATACTAGCAAGTGTAGAACTAGAAATCCTATCAAAAAACAAGCTATGGTGAAGCACCTATCTAGTTCTCCAACAAGATTCCTGACTGATGTATCATGTCAAATATAACCTTAAAAAGTCACCATCAACACTTTATAAAACTTCTATTCATCAAGAAACTATGACACAAAGTTTCTGAGCCTGAAGGTATTCAAATCTGACTTCTTAGAACTTTACATGTAATATTCAAGTTAGTAAGAATAGAAATAAGAGTTACTTATTATCTTTAACTCTTAAGTCTTACAACACTGAAACTTTCCTTAGAAACATCATTTCCTCAAGACTTTAGTCTAGATTTTTTTTCATTACAAATACTGAAATTCTGAAAAGAAAGTAAATATTGAACTCATCATCATTAGAAGAGTAACCCTATGCCATAGACATGAGCTACAATATTTCTAAACATTTTAGAAATTTCTCTTAGCAAAGATTGGACATAATCAATTCTGTAACTGTAAATACAGCACAAAGGCAATTAATTTTTATAATATATCTGCCATTTGGATGTAAATTAACTTCCAAACCTGCTAGAAATTTCAGAATATAGTTTAGGTCTAT
Organism: Geosciurus inauris; assembly: GCA_004024805.1. Lineage (NCBI taxonomy): Eukaryota > Metazoa > Chordata > Mammalia > Rodentia > Sciuridae > Geosciurus > Geosciurus inauris. Next base: position 38,912 of record PVHX01011578.1, read on the forward strand.
ATTTTTCAACATCACTTAAGGAAACTATGTTGTCATGTCCTCCTACAAAGTGAAACTAATACAAAGCCTGACTCTCACAACTAATTTGAAAATTAGAGTTCTTGTAGAAAGTCTTTTACATAAAACAAAGCCACAACTTCTAAGAATAACATTGTTTTTTTTTTTTTTTGGTACCAGGGATTGAACTCAGGGGCACTCAACCCCTGAGCCAGGTCCCCAGCCCTATTTTGTGTTTTATGTAGAGACAGGGTCTCACTGAGTTGCTTAGCGCCTCGCCATTGCTGAGGCTGGCTTTGAACTCGCGATTCTCCTGTCTCAGCCTCCCTAAGTGCTGGGATTACAGGCTTGAGCCACCGTGCCCGGCAATAACATTGTTTTTTAAGACTATTATTATATTGAATCAAAACATTTTCCTTCTAATTTTTCAGATTCCAAAAGTCATATACGCTATTTCTTAAAGAAAAGAACTTGTAATATAAAAGTCATAAAGTCACTGTTCTCTACAGAAATTACTTCTGATGGGTAAATATCATAATTGATAGGTAATAATGCTATAAAAGCACTATCAGTACTTCCCTACAAGTTACATTAAACTTACAGAATTATTTCAATCAACCATCACAACTATTTCACTAGTCAAAGTTTGAGGAAATGTTCATATTCAGAATTTGACTATTTTAAGACTGTTTATAATTTATGGTATCTCTAAAGAGAACAATGACCTAAACAAAGTTGCACATCTATAATGCCACCTAATCAGGGGGCTGAAACAAGAGAACCTCAACTTCAAGGCCAGGCAACTTAGTAATATCTTATCTCAAATAAATAAAAAGGGTTAGGATGTAACTCAATGATGAGCACCCCCAGGTTCAATACCCAGAACTACACGAAAAGTACTACTTGGCAGTACAATCATAGCACGTGTAATTGACACAAACACTCCTAGGGTACTCAAACAGAATTCATAGGAGTAATTATATTAAACAGATACCAAATACATATCTAAACATGAAATATTCTGTCTCTACAAATCCAGAAGGCTTGTGAGAGTATTCTTAAATTGTTATTAATTCTACCCACCCTTGGTTACTCCATAAAATATTGATGTACTGGGCCCCAATATTTACTGCTGTCTTTAATTAGGTATTATATACTGTAGTTAATTGTATGGATTTTTGCCTGTAAAATGAGATCAAAGAAAAGCACAGGAGAGAGAAACCTGTTGGCTCCCTGCTATATATTCTCATGTGAAACAACATATGACTATGAAAAACAGTAAAACTAGTTACCATTACTCCTGCTTTGCAACAGTAGCCAATAAAAGCACTAAAACAATTAATAAAGTCAGATTTATTTATTGATAGAGCAAATGGTATTTTTTAAATTACAATTTTTTAAATAATGACATTGGCCTTACTTTTTCCTTTAAATATACTGTTACATGGCCCATAATTTAGATATTAAAATGTACTTCCTTTTAAAAAAAATTATAAAGCCTTTAGAGCCCTTTTTTTTCTTCAGGAAATAGTAAGTAATAAACTCAAGATAAATAAAAACAAAGGGAGGGGCTGGGGTTGTGGCTCAGTGGTAGAGCACTTGCCTAGCATGTGTGAGGCACTGGGTTCAATTCTCAGCACCACATATAAATAAATGAATAAAATAAAGGTCCATCAACATCTAAAAAAATTTTAATTTAATTTTAAAAAATTGTTAATGAAATATCAAGGGCCATAAACAACTGGCTGCTACTACCTTTGCAGCTTTCTCCTCTGTTATAACCTAACAATTTTCAAAATCCAAAATAAATACCAAGTGTCAAGCAACTTAACATCCTACCTCAGGACTTTTTATCTTTAATACATGTTCAAGTTCCATTTATGTTCCAGTTACAGTGCTGTACAGTAAGTAAACCCAAAACATAGTAACTTAAAGCATCATTTAATTATTCTCAGGAAACCTATGGATTAGGAATTTAGACTGTAGAAAAAGGAGAGGGTTTGTTTTTGCTCTACAATGTCGGGGCCTCGGGTAGGATAATTTACAGATTGTAGATAACAGAGAATGGAATCATCTGAAGGTTTGTTCACTCACATGCTTAGCAGTTAGGCTAGGAGACTAAAAGGTTATGACTGCCAACTCTTAGCTTCTCTGCATTGCTTGCTTTCCTCACAGGACAGTAGCCTCAGAGTAGTTAGACCTCTACACTGTGGCTCAGAAATTCAAGTGCAAATTCTAAGCAACAGGGGAACTGGGGAATAATTGAACATCTGAACTTGCCTCACAAGTTCACATTCTTTTGTTTCAATAAGTGATGAGATCACCCAGATTCAAGGAAATAAGAAAAACATAAATACCCTCATGAAAGAAGTGTCAAAGAACTTTAGGGCTGTTTTTTTAAAAAAACACTACTTATCTTTCCAGCCATGCTGAAGTTTTTTCTCCAAGAAAAAGTCTTCACAAATTCTTCCTAAGAAAACTTAAATTCTTGGGCTGGGGTTGTAGCGCAGTGGTAGCGTGCTCGCCTCGCACGCGTGAGGCACTGGGTTCGATCCTCAGCACCACATAAAAAATAAAATAAAGATATTTTGTCCACCTACAACTAAAAAATAAATATTTAAAAAAAAGAAAAGAAAACTTAAATTCTCCATCAATTTATTCTTAGTATTTGATAGTTATTCACATCATAGGGCTTAAAGTAACCTTTCATTTGAAATTCCCTAGAATAGATGGGCTTGATAATTCTTATGTCCCTTTACAGCACGTAGCATAAGTGATCTATGCCAATGTCACTTATACAGTTTGTTCAGTATTTATTTCACAACTACAACAAACTTTATTAACAGTGAATAAGGCAGACTGTCTTTGCTTCTTAAAACACTAAGTCCATTAGAATGAAATTAAATAAGTAATTATATTAAAATAAAAACCCAATAAATAGCAGTTACTAGGACAAGTTAATTATAAATGTTACCACATATAAATAAATGAATAAAATAAAGATCCATCAACATCTTAAAAAATTAATTTAATTTAAAAGAATTATTAATGAAATATCAAGGGCCATAAGGTATCTGTCCCATATACCCCTGTACAAAACACACAATTTTTCTGGCAAAAGAGAAAGGGCAACCACATTTTGAAAGCCAAAAAAAATAAAATAAAATAAAAGATATTGGTAGTTATTAATCTGCAACATTCTTAAATCCCATTGGATACATGTATACACTGTGAAGGAAAAAATTCTTCATCAGGCTTCAAATTTGTTTTCTGGCAGAAACTCCCTGGTCTTCTTTTTTTGCTTGTAAATGGACACAATATCATTTTTTTATGTATTTATTTTTATGTAGTACTGAGGATTGAACCCAGTGCCCCAGTGCCTCACAGATGCAAGGCAAGTGCTCTACTACTGAGTACTGCTGAACTACAGCCCCAGCCCATGGTCCTTGGTTCTTGATGTCTCCTTCCTTGTCTATTAATTCCTTAGGCCATGTATTAAATTGGTGTTGAAAAGTAAGGGCTCTTGCCTTCTTGCTTAAGGATGGCTTTTAGGATTCACTGGACATCAATTTCAAGACCAATTTCACAGTTTCTGGGGCAACCAAATTCCATCAGAATCATAGTAGGCTTCTAATAAGATCCATCCATGTGTCAATAACCAAACCAAAAAGTTTTGAGATGTCATTCTCAAATCTGCTTTATTTCTTTGCTTCTTTTCCCAACTTTTCTTCTATCCCTTAACTTAATGGTAGCTATTTTAATTTTTCAGACTTGAGAGGAAAGTCACATGACTTAATCTGATCTTTGCAGCAATGCAGAGATACTCTTTCAACTGAGAAGTCTTACTGGGTCGTATTTGCTAAAAGCCTTTTAAAGCGCCATTTTTTATTTTGTATTTTTTAAGAGTTTAGGAAAAAAACACTTTCTCTAATTTTGCAAGGCACTGAGTTTCTGGCACCTATTTCTTTCATTCCTGTAAACTGAGCAATTCTTTTCTAAACTCATATATGCTATTACAACCAACACATACTACTAGTGATTTATTTTTCTAAGACTTAAAACTTGGTAGAAACATGGTATGGTTTCCAAGTTATAAAGGTTAAGAGTTTTAGCAAATATTCATCATGTGACATGGATTTCTAGCCACCCAATATGTTATATATGTTCCCACAGCCTAACCCTTAAGCCAATACCACATATTTTAGGATTTCATTACAGCAGCAATCCATCTCAAAGAATGTTAACACTCTGCTGTAACAATCAACCAAAAAGTTTCAGCATCCTATACAACAAAAGTTCTCTATTATGTCCAATGCATTTGAGAGAGGGAGAGAGAGCCTTCCACTAATGATTGAATGACATTTTATCTGTTATTATCTATCCTGGGGCCTCAGACATCTCCCCCAACTAAATACTCTGCATATGGATAATCAACGAGTGGAGAGACTTTGGAAAAGTTTGAAGGAGATTTTAGAGTTACATCTAGAGGTCGTGTTCATTATTCTTACCTACATTCCCATCTCAAAAGCTAGTATCACTGCCCCACCTAATGAAATAGGAAGTTGTTATGATTTGGATGTGGTCTATCCTCCAAAGGCTTAGGTGCTAGAAGCCTGGTCCCCAATATAAAGTACTGAAGTGGTGGTAGAACCTTTAAAAGGTAGTTTAGATACCCTGAGGTCAGGTTATAAAGTGAGGCCACCTGTGTAGCCTCTTCCACATGTACCTCAGGCTGCTGTTGCACATGTTCCTGCCATGTGATGTCATCTGTCGTGTTATAATATAGCATGAGGACCTCACCACATGTAGAGACCCACGCTTGGACTTTGCAGTCTCCAAAACTGAAATCAAAATAAACCTTGAGCCAGGCACCATGTTATTACCTATAGTCCCAGCATTCAAGAAGGTGAAGCTAGAGAATTATTTGAGCCCCAGAGTCTGAGAACAGCCTGGGCAACATAGCAAGACCCTTGCCTAAAACACAAAACAACAAAAAAATGAACCTCCTTTCTTTATTAAAACATCCAGCTTCTGTTGTTTTGTTATAACAATACAAAATAGACTAAGAAGTACAGTCTAGCAGTGGTCCATGGAAACGATAAAATTGTTATAGAAGAGTAACTATCTAGTTTCTGTCACTGCCTACTCTTCAACAAAAATTCTTCACTCACCTATGATAAAACCTAAGCAGACCTCCCTCAGCACACAAATGGGGAATAACAAATAGGACATTCAACAGGTCTTTCAGTTACTCTACTCTGAATTCACAGTATAATTCTGGCATAATCACCTAGGTTTAATAATACTCAAAACTTTTTCATAACCATTCTTTATGATCAAGAGAGAATGGCAGGGCTGGGATTGTGGCTCACCTAGCATGTGTGAGGCACTGGGTTCGATACTCAGCACCGCATATAAATAAATAAATAAACTTAAAAAAAAAAGGTCCATCAATGTCTAAAAAAATTTTTTTTAAAAAGAGAGAATGGCACAACTGGCTAAAATTTATGACAGAAAACTCATTGCTTTTTGAAGGACAGAACACCATTTTCATTTGCTGATAAAATATCAACACAGAAGTTTAAGATCAATAAATTCTTTTTTCCTGGAAAGAGAGATTATTGATGGAAGAGAGGATACTTGAATATCAATTTAATAATTAAACATTTAAATTTATCTTAAGTTGACTGAAATGTTTTAAAATCTGTTTCAACAGATGTTAAGTTTCAAAAAAAAGTTTTAATCATATTAATATCAGCTATTTTGTTTAAGTATTTAATATTATTTTGTTTAAATATATATTTTATATATATTTTATTGACTGGAAATAGACTACAAAGCCTAGTTTTTAAGCTGCTCACCTGGAAATGCTTCACCTAGAAATAACTGATCCTCTGTTTTAGTTCTACTTTAAAATAAATGCCCCACATTTTACACCTGGATAAAGGAATTTAGACTAAACAAATATTTCAAAACTTTATTTTAAAATATTCTTTAAGTATAGCAGATAAGATGGAAGCATTTAGTGTGTGTGTGTGTGTACAGACATAGCCTCCATCAGGTGTGTATGAAAAAGTCAACTAGGTAAAAACAAGAACAGGCATGAAATGGGAGATTAAATGACCAAATAAGGATAAAGGCACAACTGGAATGATTACCTAATATATTAAATTAATAATCACATATGACTTAAACGTTCTGGAATTGGGGTGAAATCATTACAGAAACACCAGTCAGCATTTCTTGTAAGACTCCTAGATAATAAAGAGTTCCTCCCAACTTTCTATTCTAAAAGTTGACATGTATCTCTTAGAGGAAAGCATATTCATATGTTTATCATCAAATCTTATATTCCTAAATACACGATCTTTAACTTTTAAGAACTCCGTGACTTTTAAAAATGTCTATATTCAGCTGTGCATACCTATACCATACTTTACACCTCTACAAGTGTCCATAATATAGTCTAATTAACCTAGTTCTACAAAGGTTCTGACATGCTGAACAGAAAATCCCTTGGAATTTTTTTTTGCTTACTTAGCTACCCCTCTGAATCTTTCTTTTCCCATTGAAAAATAAGTAGACTGTAAGATTACATATATTCACATCTTTAATTTCTCTCCTTTCAAAGTTATTGAAAGTCAAAGAAATACTACATTTAAAACATCTTTGAAAATAGTTAAGGGCTATTCAAATGTTGCTATTACACAGAGTTAATTTTCTTAGATAAAAGTATAACTCATTCACTCAATTCTATATAGATCACGAAGTATATAACAGGTAATCAGGAATCACAGAAATAATAAACATCTTTGAAATTTTCATTTCAAATTAAAGCATAAATTGTAAATGTACAAATTACAATACAAAATTTTAGATGGTTTAAAAGAAATGTGAATTTGTTATTTTATCATAATTTGAATTGTTAAATTTAATATAGGGGCTATGGGTATATCTCAGTGGTACAGCACTTGCTTAGCATGTGTGAGGCCCTGGGTTTGATCCCCAGTGCGCCCTGGGTTTGATCCCCAGTGCATCCTGGGTTCAATCCCCAGTACTCCGAAAAGTAAACATAATGTAATGCAATATAAAATATATAATGTAATATAATATATAGTATTATGAGCCAAGTAGCATTATTTTGGAAAACGTACTTTAGTCATGACAGCAATATTAACAGCAGCTAACATTTACAATGCTACTATGTACCAGAAACTATTCTAAATATTTTATGTTTATTAATTCATTTGATCTTCGTAACAATTCTATTATGATTATGAGGTAGATTGAGGGGGCTGTGCTAATGATGGAACCCAGAGGGCTTACACATTAGATACTATTTTTAGTTCTTTTAAACTTTCCTAATAAAAAAAGACACAAAGTCTTTAAATAATTTCTCCAAGGTTACAAAATTATAAATGGAGAAGCTAGAACTAAGACTTAATAAGTCTGGTTCTAGAGTCCATAATCATAACCACTTTACAAAGCTGCCTTTTTAGGTGTTACACTTTAAGTTCATTTAAAGTATTAAACTGAACAAACCTGAAATTATTTCTAGTTTCTCACTTCTCTATCAAGGTACTGCTACTCTTTGGGGTACATTAATCTGAATCTGTGAGATAACTTTTGGTTCCTCAGAGCATTCGACATTCATTTGGCCATTTGACCAAACCATTAATTAATACTCCTTTTCCACTCCTATTGTCATTGTCCTGGATATTCCACAGTCAAAAAGCTAAGAGTTCATACCAATCTTATTAATAAAACATCTACATCTTTTTCACATGAACTGCATAGATCATAGTTTTATGAGAAATAATTAGTTAGAATAATTTACCTTTTCCCATAAATTTATTTTATTGAGTCTATCATTCTAGCCTATATATTCTTTCCCTTCCAGAAATATGCCAAACACAAATTGAATAAGCAAAACTTTAAAGTAAACCAAAAAAGAATCACTAACATTTCTATTCAAATGAAATGCTGAGTCTTTAAAATTTTAGCACTGAAAATAGAATCTACAGGAAAGGAGGATAGTTGGATGAAGAAACCTTTTAACACCTATTATACTTGAGGGTGGGGATCTGTCAGTTCAATTACCATGATCATAATTTATATAACCCTTAAGGAAGCACAGTGCTTCCTTTAATCCTTCTTTATTCTACTGAGTATCACTGAGACAGTTGAAATTTTAAAAAGTCTACAAAATATGAATAACCAAACAGAAACAGAAGCCAAGATGCTTAAAAAGAGTTGATAAAACACAACAAATCACAGTGCTCTCCAACTTTTTTTCACTTCATGCAACACAGAGAACTTTATTTACACAGCATATCATAGCAAATCACAACACTGCTCAGAGTCAAAGATCTCACTAGCTCAACACATTTATGGCCCAGTCAAATGCCTCAGGATATCAATCAATTCCACTCAGATACTACAGTTTGTTCTTAGCATTCAAAAATCTTAATCCCCAAATCAGAGAGTCATCCAAAACCCTAGAATAACACTATGGCCCCTCATATAGACTCCTGGTTTCCAAGCTCCCTATACTCCAAGGCATGGAAAGTGCAGCAAGTGCATCTTCTTTCTCTTGAGAGGTAGGAAAAAAATAACAATGAAGTCTGACCTATACCTTAGCTCCTCCTTTTTATTTATTTTTTTCCTTTAAATTTTTTTCTTTTAAAATTTCTGTTTTGGGGGTGCTGGGGTTGTGGCTCAGTGGTAGAGCACTTGTCTAGCACATGTAAAGCACTGAGTTCAATCCTTAGCACCACATAAAAAATAAATAAAATAAAATCTGTTTTAATCTGGAAGAAATGCTTCTTCCCGCTACTTGGTAACTGACAAAGATGACTTTAGTCTTTAGGTAAACAATTGCCTCCATAAATAAGGAATTCCTACCTGACCCAAAAGGCTATGGGTAATCTGAGATTATAAAATACATGGCAACTAGTATTTGAAACTTGCTCTAGGAGCTCAATGGTAGAGAGCCTCCCTAACACACAAAAGATCCTCAGTTCTATTCCCTGCAACATACAAAGAAAAAAATAAATAAATAAAACTGCCACAGATGTTAATCCAGTATGATATGGACTGGTTGTTTTGCCATGTTCTCATATCCTTATATTACTGCAATTAACACCTCTAAAAATGGCTGCCAAAACAATAGTAAAAGTTCATGGTTCCACTAGCAATAGACTGGTTTCCAGTCTTGAATATGATCTGTTACAAAACTAATCAGAAATAGCATCCAAGATTTTCCAGAGTCGGAATATCTTTTGGAAAGTCTGAAGAAATAAAATCTAAAGATTTTCCAGAGTTGGAATTTCTTTTTGAAAGGCTAAAGATGCTAAAATTACATTGCCACAGTTAAAAAAAAAAAAAATCCAGCAGTACCCAGAATCAAGTTCTCATCTTAGCTGCGTCAACTAGACAGAGTATCTCAAATAAATCTCACCTTTCACATAATGTACTTAAGTGGTATCATAACACTCTACATTCTGCCGTATATAAGTTTCAGAAAATTCAATTTGATTACATTAAGAGCTCTATATTTATAACTTCATAAGACATCCAAACATTTTAGAACTTGTAACTCTTAGAAAAAGAAATTTGAGTATGTATGTATTTTAATACAAATCTAGCAAACAGGCATTTGGAAAAAGATCTCATAGTACTTTCAAGCACAGTAACAACTAGACTTCTAGCACAGGTCAGGGTAATTCTCAAATTCATGAGAAAAAAACATCTTCAAAGATAATGTATATAAGACTATAAAGTTGAATATACATACAAGAGCAAGTTCATTATCCCCATAAAAACACTACTATAATGAGTCTATAAGAGCCTGGACTACATCTGTCTTATTTATCGTCGTATTCCAACAGCTAACACATTGGCCAGAATGTAACAAGTAGTAAGAAAATACTTTAAGTTGAAAAGTTCATTGTTAAGTATTTAATAATAACTAAAACTAGATGACCACTTGGGAAGAGTATGGCATACAAACTGATTTACTCACCAAAAGGTTGGCCTTTGACCAGGAAATCTTTAAGGTTTCTTCCAAACCCTAATATTCAACAACATTTTCATCATTACCCCAGTGATAATTTTAAGTGAGGTTCATATTCTGTGACAGGATAGACTTTTAAAGAAATGTCTATCAATAATCACAGGCTTGGGGCGGGGGTTGTAGTTCAGTTTTATGGTACGTATCACACACTATATAATTTACTTATTACAGTTAGTGTGAGTTTCTCCCATTAGAAATTTTAAGAAGAAAATGGTTTTATTTGGTTAGTTATATCTTAAATAACTGAACCATCTCAGTGCTTGGCACCTAGTAATCACTCAAAAATACCTGCTAACTGAATGAACTGACATCAAATCATACCTAAATATTCAAAATAGTTGTAAATATCAAAGCAAAATTTGGATAAATGAGAAAATTACCCCCAAAAAATATTCTAAGTATTTAAAAGCCAGTTCTTTAGTGATCTTTTTTTAAAAAACCACCAGTGACCTACATTTAAGTTATTAGTTTCTAGGCTCCACTCTTAGTGCTTTTTTATGTTCAGAAAACAATTCTCCACTTTTAGTAATACCAGAATGCCATGGTCATTTTGCTCAAAGTTGTCACTGTCATAAAATTACAGACAATATCTAGGTAGAACAATAATAATGCAAGTAAATACTCATGTGAAATTGAGTATCCTCCAGAAATTTTAAGGAGGCAAAAATCAGTCTAAAAGAATTTCTAGTTGAGGGCTGGGGATGTGGCTCAGCAGTAGAGTAACTGCCTGGCATGCACGAGGCTGCGAGTAAGAATCTAAGACTTATTAATTTTTTAAAAATTTAAGTAGCAGGGAGATTTTTTTCAAAATCAGCTTGCCCCATCTTACACAATAAGTATTTTATTTTAGTTAGGAAAACTTTAACAGAGAGTCAAAAGACCAGGGCTTTATTATCATCTTAGCAACTAATAAATAGCCATATAATACTGAATAAGCTATTAAATCTCTTTAGAGATTCTTATTTTTAGAATGGAAATGAATTTCAGCACTTAAAATAAATTTAATTTCCTAAAACTGTCATTTTCTCTCTGGCTTTCTAAATATTGACTCTATACAAATTTTCCCAACTTTTAAAATGATCTAAATTTCCACATACAGTTTAGATTCCGGATAATTCTTAGCCTAATTTAAAATGGTTTTAAGCTGTCAGAATTAGCTATTTAAATAAACTTTACTAAGGACTACTATCTTTATGATTTATATATAATGTTAATGTTATTTTTAGCTTTCATTTAAGATTTCAGAAATCATTCCTATCATCACCCTTTATTGCAGTGCAATGCAGTAGTAAACTATTACTAAACATTAAGTACAAGCTACATAGAAATACTTCCAATGAAGATATATGTGTATAATTCCAAGGCATTTATTGAAGGTAAGTGAAGTCCAGAAATGATAATTTGCTACAATGGTAGACACACCTAGCCACCTAACTGATAAAGTTATAACTTATTAATACAAATTTTAGTTCTCAAAGATTAAAACAATTCAACAAATATACATATTTGCTTATTATGTCACCTAAGTAATTTTCTCATTCTAAAATTCTGTGTATTGGTGATATTAATAACTTTTTATAGACACATAAGTACCACTAGAGGCCACCAAATACTTTATTTTTTAAAATGACACATCTACAAGTTATTCTTGTGAGCTTAAAAGTACTTTAAGTTAGGTCAAATTGTAAAGAAATGACAGTAATACCTATAACTAGGAACATTGCACAAGAACAACAAACTCAAAAACATGTGAGCATAATTCATATTAAATAGGATGTCTGGATCACCAAAGAATTTTATCAGAACAATAATGGGTGGGAAAGGGTTGGTATAAACCTTCCAGTATAAAACTATCATTCTCTACATACTTCTGAAAAAAGATTATATGACCTAAAAAGTTGATGCTCTTGCTAAGGAGCTATTGCGTTGTATAAGAAAATTGTTTATATGTGTACACACACACACACACACACACACATACACATACATCCCAATAGATACATAAAATCCCAGAGTTCAGTCTTCTTTCTTCCATATCATAAAATCTTTCCCATATAATGTTTTTAATACCTAAAGTTGGCCCCCATCCACAGTCGTCAAGACTTCAAGGAAAAAGTCTTGTTATTAAAGTCATCCCACAGATCTGAAAATACCCAAAATTTGATTTGCAGAAGATGACCTGGCATCAGGCAAAACAGTTAACACCTGGGAAAGCTTTGCATTCCTAGCTGAACTGCTGCTGGAGTGCCCTCCTCCTCACTAAAGGTAAAAGCAAAATACAAAAGGTCCAAATGGCATCCAGAGAGTCCATAGTTCCGAGGGAAACCTATGAGACAAAAATGAAGCTTCTTGCTATCTGACTCTCCACCTTTTCAGCATAATGATATACTTTTTTAAAAGAGTTTTACTCCAAGCCAGGTGTGGTGGTGCACACCTGTAATCCCATAGGCTTAGGAGGCTGAGGCAGGAGGATGGTGGGTTCAAGGTCAGCCACAGCAACTTAAAGAGGCCCTAAGAAATTCAATGAGACCCTGTCTCCAAATAAAACATTTTTGTAAAGGGCTGGAGATGTGGCTCAGTGGTTAAGAACCCCTGGGTTCAATCCCCAGTACCCCACCCCCAAAAAAGAGTTTTACTCCAAAGAAACTTTATTCAATCAGGTTTTAGAGGCTCTATTTAGAAAATCTTGGCCTAAAAAAAGGTTGCAAAAATGTTCTACATTTTCTTTTAAAAACTTTATCGTTTTGGCTTTTATACTTAGTCTTTCATCCATTTCAAAATAATTTTTGTGTATAGTATAGAAAAGGGTCAAGGCTAATTTTTTTTCCAAGTGATATTTAGTTGTTCATCACCATTTGTGCTATCTTTTCTACAAATGAATTACTTTGGCAACTCAGTTGAAAATAAATCTGCCATATATGTGTAGGCTTGCTTCTAAACTGTTCCAGGGATCTCCATGTCTATCCTTAAACCAATACCATACCATCTTTTTTTTAAAACATGGTGTCATTTTTAATACCTTTATTTTGTTTATTTAGTTATTTTTATGTGGTGCTGGGGGTCAAACCCGGTGCCTCACACATGCTAGGCAAGTGCTTTGCCACTGAGCCACAATCTCAGCCCTTACCATACTGTCTTGATTATTAAGCTTTACAGTACATCTAAAAGCCAGATAGTGAAACTTTATATATAACATAAAACTTAACATTGTGTACAGTTCAGTAATGTTAAGTATATTCACATTGATGGGAATCTAATCTCCAGCACTCTTTTCATCTTGCAAAACTGAAAATCTATACCCATTAAACAACTTATTATTCCTCCCTTTTCCCACTCCTGAAAATCTTCATTCTACTTTCTTTCTATATGAATTTGACTACTCTAAGTACCTCATGTACTCATGTCAGTGAAATTATACATTATTTGCATTTTTGTGACTACAGGTAGAAATGATTTAAACCACCTCCAGATATATCCCATAAAACCTACCTTTACTATCCTCCATGTCTCTTACTCCTCTATAAACTGAACGCTGATAGCCAAGATGACCCCAAGCACCACATTATGAAGATGGCAACCCTGCTCCCATCTGCCCTACTACCACTAATTAACTTCCATGTAAGAAAGAGGAGGGGGTGGAGTTGGGTAGGGGTGTGTTCAATCATGTTAAGACAGTAAGATTTCCAAGTTCATCTATTGTAAAATGGCTAGTGTCACCTTAACAAATTCAGAAAAAAAATTGCTAAACTTCAACTTTGTGATTTCTGATTGCAGAGGGCATAAACGATATACTTGAGAGTAGTCCTCTGAAATGTGAGTGAAATGGATATGTGAGGTGAGAGTGGATGACAAGAAATCATAACATTATAATTTATTACAATACTAATTGACAATCACTTGATAGCAACCATGTAGGAAAAAAATGTTATTATCAGAAAAGGCTAAATTAACTTTGCTTAAGGTTTTTAAATTCCAAATTCCATTTTCTTTCTCCATACTAGTCTCTTAGAGAAATGGAGATAACAAAAGAAGGGACATTTGAAACATTTTATAATGAAGAAGAACTAGGATAGTAGGTAACAGATAAAAACAAGAGATTTTCTTAAGGGTGGGGAAGTAGCTTAGCTGGTGGAGTGCTTGCCTAGCATGTGTGAAGCCCTTGGTTCAATCCCCCATAACACACACATACAAAAACAAGAAAAGAAAAGAAAAAAACTGATAAGACTACAGACACAATAGAAATGAAATTAATGGAAATGGCAGAGTAGAAAGAAGAATTAGAACTTAAAATGTACGGAATAACCCATAGGGATGATATGACAGACAACTGTATGAGAGATAAGTAGCAGTATGGCCCTATATATGGGAATGAGAACCAGGCTGTTTGCAAACAATTCCGATTTATAGTGGGTCAGGCCTATGTGGTTTTGCATCTCCCTTAGACAGTTGTCTATGGCCTAAAAGCACCAGACAGAGAAGAAAACCCCAGCATGGCAAGAAAGTTTTGCCCAAAGGTGGTTCTGAAAGGAGTACTAAAGTAGCTGACTGCAATGTAACTGAAGATATCAATGCACATTAAGCAGAATTCAGAGTAACTGAAATTCTAGTAAAGGATAAGCCAACGACGTTAGTGAGCATGGAAGAGTATGAGATGTTTATCATAAAGATTGACTATTTTCTTCCTCAGAGATATTGAGAAGATTTACTACTCTAGATGTACCCTCTAGACTTCACCAAGGTTCCCTGCCATGTGGTTCTATTATTTAAAAAACCTGAGAATATGAAAATGGAAAATAAAAATGTGAGCTAAAACTACCATTTTCTAGTTAACTTCTCTTTATACCCATTGCTTTGTTGTAAACATGACTTTTAAAAATCCTTTCTGTAGTCCTTAATATGTTTTAAAATCCACATTTTCATATTTTATACCAGTAGTGTTAATGTTTTCAGTCTTTAAACTAGAAGTCTTTCATACTAAATCCTGGACCATCTTTAACACTGAATTCAACCCCTAGCATCATATCCCAGTACACAGGATCTAGTTGTTACCTACAGTATCTTTCATAGGTATCTTCTATAATTTTTTTTTTTTTGGTACCAAGTACCAGGGATTGAACTCAGGGGTACTCAACCACTGAGCCACATCCCCAGCCCTATTGTATTTTTATGTAGAGACAGGGTCTCACTGAGTTGCTTAGCACCTCGTCATTGCTGAGGCTGGCTTTGAACTCGCGATTCTCCTGTCCAGCCTCCCAAAGTGCTGGGATTACAAGCGTGAGCCACCATGCCCAGCTTCTTCTATAATTTTTTAAAAGCTATCTTCTTGTATTTCTCAAATCTCTCTGGCTGGCATCTTATCCATCTTTATTCTAAATAATGACTTATACAGTCGATTTTTTATTTTTACCTACTGAAACTTTCATGTTTACTTATTATATTTCATCTTCTTTGATAAAGGGCACACAACTAAAAACTTTCAAAATCTTTGTAAATGCTAATTCTGTCATGCAATATGTTTACAACCTTTCATTCTCCTTTCATGCATATTTCTCCTCAGAAACAAGAGGAAATTATCTTCTGTCCTTTCTACACTCCGTTCCCTACAAAACAGAATTCATATCTAGGTCAAATGGATAACTGCTATCTCATTTGTTATATTCATCTCATTCTAAACAGCTTAAATAATTAAAGAACTATATGGTGCTTATGCTTATTTCTCCTACAGCATCTCATACTAAAGCTAAAACTGGAGAATGATGAATACCAGCTTCTTTCCCTCTTCTCCCTCAGCTATACTTACAGAAGACTGGATTCATACCAAAGACATTCAAATCATTAATGTATACTTTAAATAACTGAACTAATCACTTTAAAACCTCAAATTTTAGAAATTCTGTTTATTTTTCTCAAGCTACATAATGTATTTATCATAGTAGTTTAGTGTTCTAAGAAAATCAAACATGTTACAAATGTCATTTGGTGTAGTCATTCTGTGAAGATTATGGCATATTTTCTGAATTATGAAATATTCACTTCTGAGACAGCATCTTCAAAAGGAGTTAATGCCAAAACAATACTGTTTTGCTGACATCTAAGACCTAGTCAATAAAAACATTTGTTCCCATAATCATAAATAGATTGTTAGCCATAGAATGCCTCTGGAAAACAATTCTTTAATTTTCTTTGAAATAGTCACTAAAATTAACTGCAACTTTATTTATATGACTGTCTGTGGTTTCTGTGTATACCTAAAAAGCACAAGAAAAAGACAAAAATATCCTAGAATTGGAAAAGTAGTCATTATGTTTGGTTTAGCTTATTTTCATATTTTTATTTTTAAAATCTGTCTAAATTGAAGTTCACCATTTCTAAATAGAAGAAAAAGAAAGCAATTTCTTTATGTAAAAACGGAAAGAATAAATTCAGTATCCTCTAAATAAAGCTTAAGATTTGATTTATTATGAATGAATGCCTAAAGTCCTTTTCCACAAACTGCATAGTTTAATCTTCAGGCTGAACATATAATCTTTGATTTAGAATTTAAGTACATCAAATATATGCTGCCTAGGAAGAAGGGGTGGCAACAGAAAATAATCTCAATAAAATATTTTGCTTTGAACTCATATTTATCCTCAGATAATATAAACAAGTAAAGTTGATCTGTATTCAATAAAACAATGCTATGGTTTGGATATAATTTGGGTGTCCCCCATGGGTTCATTAGGAATTAAGGTTTAGTCTACAGGGTATTGATACTGGGAGGTGAAGGAACCTTTAAGAGGTGGGTCATGATGGGAGGTCCTTAAGTCACTGGGGCATGAGGATTTCTCATATAAGCCCTTAGTACTCCTCATGAGAGGGTTGTTTTAAAAGAAGCAAGACTGAAACCTCCATTCTTTCTGATCCTGGTTGAAGTTTCAATGGCTTACTTCTGCATGCACTCCTCCCATGGCTATCTGTGCCACAAAGTGATACAGTCAAGAGGCAGCACTTACTACAGAGCCTGTGCTATACTGTTTGGAGTTTGAACCTCCAAAGCTGTGAACTAAATAAATTTTCTTTTCCTTTTAAGTAGCCTGTGTCATGTATTTTTTTATAATGTTGAAAACCTGACCAACACAATCATCATTCTCTTAATATTTTTCAACTTCAGTTCTTACAAATTATAGAACTCTGTCTTCAGATTCTGCTTTTACACTAAAATACAAATGCTAACACAGCTTAATGTGTAACTCCAGGAATATTCCCAATTCTTGACTAAAACTAAGAGTCAGAAAATCTGGGTTTGAATACTAGCTCTGCTGTATTCTACCTGTTAGACCTTACTGAAATTATTTAAACTTCCCAAGCCTCAGTGTACTTACTTGTAAATTAACATAATGTTATCAATTATCTAATTTATGTTAGTTTATCATAGTCTATCAATGCTATACAACTGTTAGATACTAACCTTAATGCTACATGCTGAAAGTCATTCCATCTTGTAAATGATAGTTTTTTCTGTATGTCATCAGAAAAGGGTCACTATTACTCTGGAACCAACAAACCACTTAGGGACTAAAACAGATCAATTAAGACTAAACTTTTATTATGTCTATCTTTGGTCTTGAAGTTTAAAATATTACTCAAGATCACATACCACAGTTATTTAAGTTATTGTTGTTCATATACAAAATCACACCATGAAAGACAGTACAATGTAATAAACAAAGACAAAAACAAAAAACAGTAATGTATTCTGTTTAAAAACAAGCTTTAACAGATGTAAAATATATCTATTTTGTACTTGACAAAGCACAATAGACATTAAAGAATCAAAATTGCTATCAATTATGAAAAACTGTAGAGAATAAGAACATTTTGAACATAATCCAACAAATCAATTATCCTTTCAGTATTAATCTAGCCCCCCAATTTTTTAAATGGTATACTAAGAATCAGCCAAAAAGTTATCTAGGTGAGGAAAAGTTCTGTCTACCCTGGACACCTCCACTTCACTATTCCAGCAGCATACAACTCTACCTCATTATTGGACAGACCCTAGCAGCACATGAACAGGACAATATCTGTCATATGAAATAAAAATAAAAAGTAGTAAAATTAATATATATGTATGTCTTTCCTTTGCCTCAGAGGCATCATAAACATCTAGTTCCTTGACTTTCAAAACATAAGAAGTATCCTTTCTCAGTCCTGGCTGTAGAGCTATGCCAATCCATGATCTGTTTATACCCCTGTAAAGCCTGTTGTTCTTGAAACTTATGAAAGTGGTTCATTATTCATATAGTCAAATTGATGTACCTCTTTAGTCCTCCACATTTTGATGTGAAGGGAGGCAGGAACTCAAAAACGCTCCAAAAGATCCCTAGCACCCAAATTTTACCTTTTCAGTCATCACTAAAAGGGTTAGCTGAAACGGTTTAAAAGCTATTATAGTACAAATGCCTGCTTATTCACACGGTGAGGCCAATTACTGGTATGTGAAGTCATGTTGGGAGAGAAAAGAAAGGAATGCAAGGGGCTCTCCAAACAGCCACTTTTCCTTGGGTCTTCACATTCCTTCCCTATTTTTAATGCCAAAATTCAAGATTTACCCTCTCGGTGGGCCTACAAACCCACAGCCTTTTTTACAGCCTGGTCATGACAATCAAAGCTAAGTGTTCAGCAATATATCCTTCATCCTCAGTAAAGCAGAATGGGACAGTTATAAGCTAAAATGAGCAAAATTATAATTTTCTTTTTCTTTTCTTTTTTTTTTTTTTTGGTACTGGGGATTGAACTCAGGGGCACTCAACCACTGAGCCACATCCCCAGCCCTATTTTGTGTTTTATGTAGAGACAGGGTCTCACTGAGTTGCTTAGCACCTTGCCATTGCTGAGGCTGGCTTTGAACTCACGATTCTCCTGTTTCAGCCTCCCTAAGTGCTGGGATTATAGGCTTGAGCCACTGTGCCTGGCTAAAATTATAATTTTCAATATCAATTGTATTCCTCATAGACCTTTCTGATACATGTTAACAAATGAGTGAGTGAGGTGGTGAGATGAAGAACAACAGTCATAATAAGCATCTACCTCATTTATTAAGCACTTATTTTATGGAAGATATTGTTCAATGCATTATATATGCTTTTTTCTACTTTATCTTTACAACAACCCTATGAGTTATTATTGCCATTATTCTTATTTTATTGATAAAGACACTGCTATTCAAAGTTAATTAATTTGTCAAAAGCCACATGATCCAACTGGGATTCAACCCAGGCAATCTGCTCCAATGCCTGCACTTCTAACACATTATACTGAATAGTCTTTCAACAGAAACTGCTTGAATATGTGTGTGTGTGTGTGTGTGTGTGTGTGTACACAAACAAAATATAAATAATCTCCTTCTCCCCCTCTTCCTCTTTTTCTTGAGTATGTGGAGAACCAAACCTTAGAGTCATCTTGCAAGATATTTTAGTGTTGATCTTTCTGGTACTTCATTTTACGAACTTAGATCTGCCACCAGATAAAATGACCTAGACATCATAAACTACATTCAACCATTGAGTTCCTTTAAAATGTCTAACTGTTCCTCCCCCAAAGTCAGTTGAATTGAATTGAACTGCACTATTATAAAGCAACCTACAAACACTGCAGCTAAAAATAAAAGAATTCAGATTCGTGATTTCAAGACCAAACAAACCATGGCTGATCACCATTAAACAAATTTTTGGGTTTTTTTGGTCTTTTTCTTATTTTGTTTTCACTAAAACAATAACTAGGAAATTTCAGGAAAAAAATATAATAAAATTTGTCTAGTGATAAACAATCCCTTAAACTACTTAGGCTAAGATTTTTTACTAAGAAATCAGAGGAATTTTTCTGTTCCTGAGCCATAGAGATCATCAATTTCACTTGTAATGTTAGAGAGTAATTTAAAAAGAAAAAAAGAATAGCATAATAGGCATTCCAGAATCAATATATTTAAAGGGGATTATATTTACAAGTCTAAGAGGGAAGAAAATTATTTCTAATACTATGTTGCAGATAAATCATCGAATTATTTAACAATAAATGTAACCATGTAAACATAAATATAACATAAAAAGAAAAATATAATTATATAAGTATAATAATACATCAACTTACCAATTCAATTCCCTGTGGAAAAGGTGTATCATCCCAGTCCTTCTGTGGAAATCTCTGGATTATTTTCCCCAGACCTTCTCCTGACCCTGTCAATAAAATCAAAATTAGCTAGGTATGATAAGCACATGCCTAAAATCTCACCTACTCAGGAACTGATGCAGAAGAATAACAATTTCAAGGCCATCCTGGGCAACTTAAGGAGACCCTGTATCAATATAAAAAAACAAAAAGCACTGGGGAATGTAGCTCAGTGGTAGACTGCTTGCCTAGCATAAGCAAAGACCTGGATTCAATTCCCAGTACCACTGGGGGAATAAATCAGTTCAAGGTATTAAAAAACTGACTACTCATTAAACAATTACTTATTTCTAAATGAATATTTGAAAAAATTGATATATCAATTAAACATTTTTAAGTTTTAAAGAACATAAAAGTATTATTTTCAAAACAATGCTGAAAGGACAGGCAATCCCCATCCTATAGACTGACAAAGACTGACACATATGAAAAGCTAAGAAAAATAGAAATATTGAATATCACATCATGGGAGTAACTGTTCTATGTGACCCAATAATGAAGTAACTTCAGTGGAACAAGCTGAAATTTAAGGAGTGCTTTTCTACAGAGACAGAGTAATTTTAAGTGACAAATGACATGGTACTGTTGGCACTAAGCTTCAGTTATGGTTTGTAAGTACCATTAAGGGTTAAATAAAGTTTTTTAGGCTTGGCTGGGAACTTGACCATTGTCTAGGCAGAGTTCTTTAACATTAGCACTATTGACATTTGAGGCTGGATAATTTTTTGGTGTGTATGGTAAGGAGAGGGAGTGCTGTCTTGTATATTACAGCATGCAGCATCTCCAGCTTCAACTCACTATATGCTAGCAGCTCCCCACCATAACCACCAAGTTGTTACAACCAAGAATATCTCCAGCCATTTCCAAATGTCTCCAGGGTTGTAAGCCACAGGTTTTTATCACTATTGTTATAAAGTTAGCCTATGACATCAAAGACTGGATCAACTTATTATTGAACTTTGGGGATATAATCTTGTGAGTAATTTGGGGATGAAAAGTACATGTCAGATCTAAATTGCTTTTTAGATACTTTAAATACTTTTTAGATACTTTTTACTTTTTACTTTTTAGATACTTTTACAATACATACTTTGTGTATGTATTGTGTGGTTCCTAGGAATCAAACCCAGGGTCTTTTGCATTGTATTAGGCAAGCTTGCTACCACTGAGACACATCCTTTGATACATACAATTCAGCCCTTTACTATATACTTCTTAAAGTGCTTTATAGGTTTACATATTCTACATGTTGTCCAGCTTACTCTAAGATGAAAGCAACAATATTCTGATTATTTCTACATTTAATTTAGGGAAGCCTTAAAAACTGATTATATTTGTTAATATACTTTTTGAAAAATCATCCCAATGAATTCAACTTTTTCCTTGCATCTATAGTGCAATCACTTCATGGCCACATTTTGGCCTTCAAAAAATAAATGGATATTAAATTCACTTTATGGGCTAACTCAGAACTGTGTTCTAAAAGCCACACAAAAATCTATCTGAGGACTTCCCTAGCACGCGTGAGGCGCTAGGTTTGAGTCTCAGCACCACATAAAAATAAATAAAGGGATTGTTTTAAAAAAATTTAAATCTATCTGAAAAAGAAATGAAAACATTCTCAATTAAAATTCATAACTTCTGCAGGTCAGGAACTCCTTACTTATCTCTCATCATAGGAGAATGAAGGATTTCATTAAGGTCAATTAAAAACTGGGCATGGTGGTGCACACCTGAAATCCCAGGTACTCAGGAGGTTAGGCAGGAAGATCTCAAGTTTGAGGCCAGACATAGCAACATAGTGAGACCCTATCTCGAAGTAAAAAATTTTAAACAGGCTGGGGATGTAGTCCAGTGGTAAAGTACCTCCAGGTTCAATCCCTAATACTGCAACAACAAAAACGTCAACTAAATTAAATATGGTATATCACTGGCACTCATTCTTCAAAATCCACCTCAAGGTTCACCCTTTCTGACAGAGTAGTAATAAACTGATAATGAATTGATAATGTCAGTGTATCATGGTAAGGACAAGGATAGAAGGGAACCTAACCTGACCTAGCAGAGAAGACCACAGAAAACTTTCTCGATGAAATGACAGCAACTTTTTTTTTTTCCAGTAACCATCTTTGTAGCCCAAGCACATACCATATCAAATGATTGGCATATAGGCCATAATGATCTGAATTTTTATTTTACTGAATTCATTAATATTGGCAGAAACTGTTTTGTATTTATACCTCTTTGCCTTTGTAAAGAGTTTCATGTTATTTATCTCATCATATTTGCATCCTCATAATATTTATTCAGTTCTGAAAGTCAAATCTAATGTATTTTAGCTCAAGAAAAAATTTATCATATTAATTTTTACTATAGAAAAAATTTAAAATTATTATAGAAAAAATTTTTAAAAATAAAATTATAAAGATTACCCATAATCCCATACATGGAGACAATTACTGTTAATATTTTGAACTATCCATTTCATCCTAGCTGTGCTTTGCTTTTATTTATTTGTTTATTTTTTGTACTGGGAACTGAACTCAGGAGCTTTTGAACACTGAGCTACACCATCAGCCCTTTCTTATTTTTTATTTTGAGACAGTTGCCCAGGCTGTCTTCTAACTTATGATCTTCCTGCTTTAAGCTCCTGAGTTGCTGGGATTACGGACAAGCACCATGCACCCAACTTCATCCTAGGTTTTTCTTTCACATATATGTATTTTTCCTAAAGACTTTATAACTGAACCAAGCTTTATATGCTGGTTTACTTCTTTATATTTTACAAAAGGCCTTTGATGTTTTTTGATATACATTTTCTAGTTTCTCACTATTATAAATAAAGCTATAATGAGCATCTTTGTATATAAACCTTTTTTTCTCAGAAAATGCTTAGATATATAGCTACTTAATCAAAAAATATTAAAATATTAATAACTCTTGGTGCACAAATCCAAAGGACTTAGCTGAAAGACATTAACATTTTTTTTAACATTCTATATATAAGACTGGCATTTTCACTTCATAGATACCAACAATCATTATTTTTAAAATTAGTATATTTTGGACTCGGAGTGAAGCTCAGTGATAAAATACTTGCCTAACATGCACAAGGCTCTGGGTTCAATTCCCAGCACCACAAAATAAATAAATTAATAAATACATCCATACTGGTTTGTTTGAATTATTGCCAATTTGAGAAATAAGAAGTTTCTCTTTGGAAGAAACATAACTTTCAAGAGTTTTCCAGAAGCAACATGCTATTTATTGATTTCAAAATGATAGAGTGCTTCAATAATATGATGGTTTTGTTTGAAATGCTGGTATAACATTTATAAATGTACATAGAAACATGATTTATGAGTGATAAGATGATCTATTATTTGAAAATGGAAATTAGAGTAGAAAGGGCAAAATCAAAATGGTAAAATAGCCAGGCACAGTGGCACACGCCTGTAATCCCAGCACTTTGGGAGGCTAAGACAGGAGAATTGTGAGTTCAAAGCCAGCCTCAGCAATGGCAAGGCACTAAGCAACTCAGTGAGACCCTGTCTCTAAATAAAACACAAAAAATAGGGCTGGGGATGTGGCTCAGTGGTCGAGTGGCCCTGAGTTCAATCCTGGGTACCAAAAAATAAATAAAAGGTAAAATACTGTTTCATTATGAATAAAATGTAGCAATAGCAATAGCAATAATGACTTGGTCCCCACACCCCTCCCAATATTGGAGATTTAACCCAAGGCTTTGTGCATACTAGGCAAGCACTCTACCTCTAAGCTACACCCCCAGCCCAATAACTTGGTTTATAAATATGTAAATAGTCACAGTTGACAACTTTTTTTAAAATTAATTTATTTAAATGCATTTCAACTCATTGTACATATATAGAGCTCAATTTTTCCATTTATCTGGTTGCAAACCAGATAGAGTCACACCATTTGTGTCTTCATACATGCACCAAGGGTAGTGATAACGATCTCAATCAACCATCTTTACTATACCCATTCCCCTTTCCCTCCCCCCACCTCCCCCCTGCCACATCCAGAGTTCCTCCATTTCTTATATGTTCCCCTTTCCCGCCTCCCTTATGTATCAGCATCCACTAATCAGAGAGAACATTCGGCATTTGGTTTTTTGGGATTGGCTTACTTCACTTAGCATAATGTTCTCCAATTCCATCCATTTACCTGCAAATGCCATAATTTTATTCTCTTTTATTGCTGAATAATATTCCATTGTGTATATGTACCACAGTTTCTTTATCCATTCATCTATTGAAGG
>PVHX01011579.1:0-63496 GCA_004024805.1 Geosciurus inauris
GCTAAATTTCTGGGGCTAGCCTCAAACTTGTGATCCTCTTGCCTCAGCATCCCAAGTCCCTGGGATTACTATGTCTTGCAAGGACTATACTTTGTGAACCTTGTGGAGAAAGGGAACCTGTTGATCCTTGGGAGAAAATTCAAGGATCTTGAATTTTGAGGAGAAAGCTATTGAGTTCTATGAACAGATCTCAGAAACAAAGGCTGAGGATTAGGATAGTGGTTCCAGACACAGAATCGTGACTACTAATATCGTTCCCTGATAGTTTTTATGCTGGCAGATATGTATTCTTTTTTTTTTTTTGGCACCAGGGATTGAACTCAGGGCACTTGACCCACTGAGCCACATCCCCAGCCCTATTTTGTGTTTTATGTAGAGATAGGGTCTCACTGAGTTGCTTAGCACCTTGCCGTTGCTGAGGCTGGCTTTGAACTCACGATTCTCCTGTCTCAGCCTCCCTAAGTGCTGGGATTACAGGCTTGCGCCACCACGCCCGGCTTGGCAGATATGTATTCTGATGAGAGTTGTGTGTTACAGTGTGGTCCAATTAAACCCCTAACATCTATTGGCTTGGACATTGTTGCTGAGACCTTTCAAAAGAATAAGCTCAGAGGAGGGAGAGTATTTCCTTAGAACTAAAAAGAAGGTAAGCCCTAAGAGATTGGGGAAGTAGGAAATGTGGGAGTGTGACAGTCTGAGAGCTGAGATGGAATAGCAGCAGCAGCGTGACCAATAGCCAATAGACAGGGGACTTTTGCAAGCTACTGAGTGGCAAAGGGAGCCTTACAAGGGTCTCTAGTTACCCACACAAGGAAGTAGCTACGGAATTAGTGAAATTTGCCTGTTACTATGACCTCATTTGTATCTACAGGCTAGAGACCCCTGTGGATATTTGAGTTATATGTAAATGATTTCAGCATTTGCCCAACCTCCACTCTATCCCCATTCCCCGTCCTCATTCCAGGATGATTCTGGGTTCATTTTAAGCATTTAGTTCTTTTTACATGTAGCCAGAGAAGCTATACAACCATATTCTTGGACTTTCAGGCCTTAAGACCTTATGCTGGTATCCACCTCTACCTCTACTTAACAAGGGATAAACAGCAACCTGATGCCAGGAGTCAGGGGATCTGTATTCTTCAACAGAATGCCTACTTTGTGTCAGATACTGGTAGGTTCTGGAGATAGAGATGAATATATGTGGTCTCTGAGCTCCAAGTAGTTTACTGAGATAGATCAGCAAATAGAAAATAACCGCACAACGGAGTAAGTGCTATGATGAGCAGTGAATCTACTTTTTTCTCAAGGACACCAGAGAAATCTTCCTAACACTATTATAGAGCCAGGCCTTCTCAGAAACTGAGGCAGCATGAAGACACCTCCCCCCCTACCCCACCACTCCTGAGTTCAAACCCGGATTCTTACAATCAAGTCAGAAAGATTTCAGGGTAACAGGCATCAGTTTATTGAAGAGATAGGGAAAGGGAAAAGAGACAATCTCAAAGGAGAGAGTGGGACAGTGTGCCTCTCCTGCACTCCAATTTTATTGGGGATCCCAGAGAAGTTTCCAGTCTCACCCAGATCTACTGTTTGACTTTAGACTGACAGCAAAATGACATCACTTTCAAGTCCCCACTGCCATGACAACTCTAGGTCACTTTGGCCCATGATGACTGGTTCTAATTGGATTCTCAATCATAAGTTCTTACAGATTTTATGATTAGGATGAATTGTCCTCATCTCCCTGAGTTTCAGGATCTGGTCTGTGAAAAAGCACAGAAGTCTCCCCCTTCAGGGTAATTTGGGTTCCTCTTAATATTATTTCGGGCTTGCATTTCTCCTGCAGTCAACAGGTAGTTTGCTGAGGAATGGGGCATAGCCTGTCCACTTAAGTCAGGCAGGACTGCAGATAAAAAGAAAGCATGGGGGGGAGCAGTCAACAGAGTGGGCCCATTTTTTATTAATTATTAATATATATTAATTATTCCCTTAACCTCATGTTCCATTTGCACCTGTCTGTCCCCTAATAGCACTGTCACTAATTCAGTTAGTCACTCTAGCCAGACACTTCTCTGGGTCTTATGTATAGAATTTATAGCTAACAAATCCTACAACTCTATTTACCATAGTTATACTAAAAAGTATAGTAATTTTATTTATTTAGCAGTATAGGACTTGAACCCAGGGGCACTTTACCATCAAGTCATATCCCCAGCCCTTTTTATTTATTTTGGTCAATCTAAGTTGCCAGGCTGGTCTCACACTTGTGGTCCTCCTGCCTCAGCCTCCAAGTAGCTGGGATTACAGGCATGCACCAAAATGAATACATTTTAATAACAACTATACCTCATAGCGCCATGTTCCCAGAGGCTATAGTGACAGAAAATTATCGGACTATCAAACACTTGCTAGAAATTCCAGAAATTCTCCTGCCCTCTGAGAAGCGTATGAACTAAGGGAAATGAAATCCACTTTGTGAAGAAATGCCCAAAGCTGACTTAAAAAAAAAAAAAATGCATTCGCAAAATCTTGGACCCCTCAGTACTAGTGGTAAACACGTGCCTGAAATGCTAGCAACTCAGGGGGTTGGGGCAGAATTGCAAATTTGAGGCCAGCCT
The DNA here is from genome assembly GCA_004024805.1 of Geosciurus inauris. NCBI lineage: Eukaryota > Metazoa > Chordata > Mammalia > Rodentia > Sciuridae > Geosciurus > Geosciurus inauris. The sequence continues at coordinate 2,619 of PVHX01011579.1, forward strand.
CAGCAATTTAGGGTAGTCCCAAGCAATTTAGTGAGACCCTGTCTCAAATTTTCAAAAAAGGGGCTGGAGATGTGCGTTCAATTCCCAGTACCTACCAAACAAATCTTAGACCCACCCCGCAGCGCCTCGGTTCTTTACGGAAAGTAAAACAGACTGGGTAGAAATAGATCCCGTTCAGTCCAGGCTTCTCGAGTCCAGGCAGGTATGTGTCGCTTGTTTTTAAACACAGCTCTCCTTTCTGTACTCCACTTGCACTCAACACTGCACTTTATTCTTTTACGTGGGATTTCTGGCAGTTTTACTTTTTTTTTTTTAACTAAAGATTGAACCCAGGGGCGCTAAAGCACTGAGCTACCTTCTCATTTTCATGTTTTGAGACAGGGTGTCACTAAGTTGCTTAAAACCTAAGTTGCTGAGGCTGGCCTTAAACTTGCGATCCTCCTCCAGAGCCGCTGAGATTACAGGCGAGCGACGCCGCGCCGGGTTCTGGCATTTTAAACATGCTAACCTACTTCAGTACGTGACCACCTTCAAGTAAGCAGAACCTCCTCCAAACCCCATTTACGAGAGTCCAGGACGCCGGGAAACAGAACGCGTCCACTTATTGCCAACTCACTTCCGGGGGCGGTCCAGCACAGGAAGTGTTTTCTGCGCAGTCTCTGCTGTCGTCCCGCCCTTTTGCCTCGGTCCTGACTGGGGCGGGACTTCCTGTCTCGTGTTCTCTGGGGGCCTCCAAAGGAAGACTCGGAGCTGAGTGCAACAATGTCTAAGTCCTGTGGCAGGGGATCGAGCAGTGCATTACTTCGAGCCTGTTGCCGGGTTTCTCACTGATTCATGCAGTTATCCTCACTCTCTCCAAAGGCTCTTTGGGACGGCCTTGGTGTTCTGAGTGAGCAAGTGTGTGTGTCCGTAGGTCAGGAGAGGGCATGGAGGTGCCACCGCCGGCTCCACGGAGCTTCCTTTGCGAGGCACGGCGTCCTTTCCCCCGAGTCTTTGCTGCCGAAGCTGAGGCTGCCGATTCAGAAGCTCTGGTGGAGAATCAGAAGCTGCCCTTCTATGTCCCAGAACCCTCTTACCCGGAATCCGGCTGGGATCGCCTCCGGGAGCTGTTTGTCAAAGAGTAAAAGTGGCCAGGGTCGGGGTGGGGTGGGGGACCGCGAGGCGTCGAAAGAGTTATCCTGGGGCGAAGAACCCAGGGGTGGTTTATTTTCAAGTGAGATTTGAGGTTCTAGTATTTGTGGCAGAGGTTGTAACCTGACATTGCCATTTGGTAGTTGATTGATAGACAAGTTTTGAATGTTAAGGCTCACTCACTGAAAGAACTGTTAAGGATACATACTTCGGTACTTAGGAGTGTAGTCCTATTGAAATCAATGCCTCGGTTTTACAGATAAGAAAAATTGGGCCAAGCTAGAAACCCCTGAAAGCCATGTTTGCAGAAATCTACTCCAGTGTTCTTTTTTGTATTTCACGACCAATACTGTTCCTTAACTGACCCTGCAATGGGGATTGAAGAGGGCCAGAGAGGGTTGTCAGTTTTTATTTTGCCCAAAGAAAAATTAAACATAGTGGCAATTGTTTTTTTTTTCCTGTGCTTGGGATGAACTCAGAGCCTTATTCTTGCTAAACAAGCATTGTTAACACTGAGCTACACCCCCAGCCCTTTCTCATCATCTTATAGAAAAAAAAGATAACTCGATTTTAAAATAGAAGATATTTCAGAATAGAAGATAACCATTTAAATTGAATTTATTTAATAAAAACTCAGGACACTTAATTCATTAATTAACTTAATTACTTGCAAAAAGATTGCCCTCTAATGAAGTAATTGACTATACTACACTGTTATCAAAGGGTTAAATTAAAATTGAAGCTTTATAATGTTGCCTAGATAGTTGGAGCAAGGGAGCTGACTTGTATTTATTTTATTTAGGTTTTACCTTTTTTTTTTTTAAAGTAATGAGTCAGATTTTCTCAGGTCCTTCTAGTAGAGATATTCGTGAAAGAGCTTATGTAGCAGAAGAGGGTCATTTTGATCAACACAACACAGAATACTGGAGCTGAAAGTAACTTGAACTGTAGTGTCCCTTTCATGCTCCCTTTTCTATTAAGAATGAGGAAAGGGCTGGGGGGGGGGGGGGCTGGGATTGTGGCTCAGTGGTAGAGTGCTTGCCTTGCATGTGTGAGGCACTGGGTTCAATCCTCAGCACCACATAAAAATAAATCAGTAAAGATATTGTGTCCACCTACAACTAAAAAATATTAAAAAAAAAAAAAAAAGAATGAGGAAAACAAGGTTCAATGAGATGATGATCTGGCTGCAGGTGGGTTAGCAGTAAATTACAAGCAGGACCACAATCCTTCTGTTTCTTAAGTCCTGGTCTGTTCCCCTGCTGTGGCCTGTTATTTTCTTTACCATTCATTAGCCATTTGGACCAACTATGTAACTTCTTAGTGCCTATATTTCCATATAGATAAAATGGAGATAAATATTCTCTATGTTGCAGAAGTAGAAGATGAAAAAGAGGCAAAGCATATACATCACCTGACTTGTCAAATTTTAAGCTCCTTTACATTTTCTCTTAGTTATATTATAGAACAGTTTTTATGTAGATGTTTGTGATTCTATTCACTATAAAAGATAAAAATACAAAATTTAAATTATGGCTGTTTTCCTACTGATGTTAGATATAGAGAATAACAATTTTCTTAGATATTTTATTTAAATTTATTTGTAAATGTAGGAACTGAAATAGATTCTGACTTTAGAAATAATGTAGTTATTTATTGTTAGAATTAAACAATTATTGTTGGGTGGGGTGGTGCACGCCTGTAATCCCAGCACTTTGAGAGGCTGAGAGAAGAATCCCAAGTTCAAAGCCAGCCTCAGCAAAGGGGAGGCGCTAAGCAACTCGGTGAGACCATCTCTAAATAAAACACAAAAAGCAGGGCTGGGGATGTGGCTCAATGGTCAATTACCCCTGAGTTCAATCCTTGGTACCAAAAAAAAAAAAAAAAGAATTAAACAACTGTTCTCTGAAAGCAAGTTAGTAATATAACTTTTAGTAATTTACTTACACGGGCTGTTATTTATAGTAATGATATTTACAAGCAGCTATTTTTTAGAACAGATTGAGAAGCACATTTTGGAAGTTCCATGAACTGTTCTGGTTTCTTATAGAGTGATGAATTAAACAGTAAGTTTTTTTCTTTTGGGCTGGGGCCGGGGAGGTAGTATTACAGCCTCACACGTACTGGGCAAATGCTTTAGTGCTGAGCTATATCCCCAGCCCTTTTATTTTTATTTTGGAGAAGATCTCTCCAAGTTGTCCAGGTTGGCCTCAGCATCCTAAGTAGCTAGAATTATAGGCATGTGCCATTGTACCCAGCTGTTTTTCCTTAGTTTAAACTGGCCTGTGTTGCCAACTGCGTAGTGAGCTTTCCCAATGCTTTTTTTCCTTTCTTTTTTTTGAAACAGGTCTTGCTGTGTTGCTCAGCCTGGCCATGAGCTCCTAAGCTCAAGTGATCCTGATGCCTTAGCCTCCTAAGGAACTGGAACTCTGCATGCCACCTAACCCACCCTCTAATGCTTTTTACACCATTCTGAGTATGTCATAAAAATAAGTGTTTAGTATGGTAGGATTTTGACTTTAAAAAAATCCATGTTTTCATTCTTTCATATGTAGCTCTAAAATCTTGTTATGAAATTTCTATAAGAGACCTTAAAATTGAAAAGAGGGAAATACTGTTTTCTATATCCAACTCACAGAGTTCCTATTTCTAGGGTATAGTAAATATAGTAATACTCTTCAAATAAAGCCACTTTTTATTAAAAAGCTTATTAATGGAGTATGATTGCATTTAGAAAATTGTACATGGTATATTTATTAATGAGTTTTCACAAACTGAACATAGCTTTGTAACCAACCAGAAATTGTTACCAGCATTCCAGAAGCTCCCTTTGTAATCACTATCTTTCCAAGGATAACTACTATCCTAGTTTCTAACAACATAGTTTTGCCTGCGATTTTGCCTGTAATTGTTCTGTTTAATTCATTAAAGAATTTAAGTTCATTCCTTAATGAAAAATGAGTTAACATTTTGGATTTTTTTTTTTCGGTACTAGCGATTGAACCCAGGAACACTTAACCACCAAGTCATATCCCCAGCCTTTTTTATGTTTTATTTAAGAGACAGGGTCTTGCCAAGTTTCTTAGGGCCTTGCTGAGTTGCTGAGGCAGGCTCTGAACTTGTGATCCTCTTGCCTCCGCCTCCCGAGTTACTGGGATTACAGGCATGCATCACCATGCTAGCATTTTGGATAGTTCTTCACATAGTGTTTTGGATAATATTTCAACAATGTTGTCTTTTTGATGTTTTAGTGAACAACAGAGAATTTCAAAGGAACTTGAGAATATCTACAGGGCAGCAGCTTCAGCAGGCATCATTGGCTGGGCATATGGCGGAATACCAGCTTTTATTCATGCTAAAAAACGCTACATTGAACAGAGCCATGCAGAAATATATCATAACCAGTTTGATGCTGTGGTAAGTACTGGTGATCTAAATAGTATCTAGAGGTGTATAAACTTAGCTATTTATACTCATTCATTCAATTAGGTTGTGATTTGGGAGAGTTTTAAAGAAATTAAGTGTATACTTAATAACAACAGAAACACTAATGCTGATGTGTAATGTGTATACATTGCTTCTTAGACTTCTTCAAAATAAGCATGTATGAGATCACAACTATGGCTCTGCTGTCTAAAATACATTTCTTCTATTTTTTCCAGTACTGGGATTGAACTTCCTTTTTATTTTTTATTTGGAGACAGGGTCTTGCTAGATTGCTGAGGCTGGCATTGAACTTATATCCTCCTGCCTCAGCCTCCCTAGTTGCTGTCATAGGTATGCATCACTGTGTCCCATGAGAAGTTTCTTTTTTTTAACTTTTTTTTTTAAGTTGTTGGTGGACCTTTTTTTTTTTTTTTTCCATTTATTTATATATGGTGCTGAGAATCGAACCCAGTGCCTCACACATGCTAGGCAAGCGCTCTACCACTGAGCCACAACCCCAGCCCTTTTTAAACTTTTTATCTTGAAGTCATCAGTCTTAAAGAAAAGTTGCAAAAAATAGCACAAGATTCTCTACATGTCTTTCATCCAAACTGTAAATATTTAATGTTTTACCATGTTGGCTTTATCATTCTTTCTTTATAATAAATACTATTATTTTTTCCTGAACTGTTTAAGAGTAAGTTATAAGCATGATAAATAATTCAGTGTGTATTTCCAAAAACCAAGGCCATTCTCTTTTTGTTTTCGTTGGGGTTTTTTTGGTACTGGGAATTGAACTCAGGGGCACTCGACCACTGAGCCACCTCCCCAGCCCTATTTTGTGTTTTATTTAGAGACAGGGTCATACTGAGTTGCTTAGCTGAAGCTGGATTTGAACTTGTGATTCTCCTGTCTCAGCCTCTCAGAGTGCTGGGATTACAGACATGCACCACCGTGCCCGGCACCAAGACCATTCTCTTATAAAACCAACCACAGTTATAATGATCAAGATCAGGGAATCAACACTGTTTGGACCTTACTGTTTTTTGTTTGTTTGTTTTTGAGACACAGTCTCGAACAGTGGACCACTGTTTACATAAGGTCCACTACCTTATTTACATAAGGTTTACTCTTACCTATGGACCTTAAATTTTGCTAGCTCTTTAGCTTATCTCATTTATTTAAAAAATAAATAAATAATTTTATCTGGTCTAGGATCTATAGATTACATGTTAAATTTGTCTCTTATGCCACTTTTTAATTTCTTTCAGTCTGGAATTATTTCTCTGTCTTTGCCTTTCCTGACTTTGACAGTTTTGAAGACTGTGGACCATGTATTTGGTAGAATGTCCTTCAATTGGATTCATTTGATAGTTTCTCATGATCATAAGACTCATGCTATACTTTTTTGGCAGGTTACCCTAGAATTCATACTGTATTCTTCTCAGTACAGTTGATTAGAAGCACGTAGTATCTATTTGTCCTTTTACTGGTGATGTTTACTTTTGTCACTTGGTTAAGATCATATCTGCCAAGTTTACCCACCATAAAATTACTGTTTTTTCCTCTCTTTAATAGAAAGTATTTTATAGGTACTTGCTAGATTTTTTGAAATTAGTAAATATCCTATTTTTTAATCTAATTTTAGCATTTAATTATTCCTTGAACTAGTTATTATTGTGGTGGTTGCCAAATGGCCATTTTCTAATTCCGTCATTCTTTTTTGTGTGCATGGTACTGGGTTTGAACTCAGGAGTGCTCTACCACTGAGCTACACTCTCACCCCTTTTTATTTTTTTTTAATTTTAATTTTTAATTGTTTTATTAGAGATTATGGTTATACATAGTAGTTAGGTTCATCCTGACAAAACTCATACATGCATGAAAATCAGTTTCAGTTCATGATTGCTGCTTTTCCCTTACTGTTTTTTGTTTGTTTTTGAGACACAGTCTCATTAAATTGCCCAAGCTGGCCTCACACTTGCCATCTTCCTGCCTCAGCCTCCTGAGTAGCTGAGATTATAGGCTTGTGCCATCACACTCAGCATTAAGTCTGTCATTCTTCCTACATTTATTGGTTCATATTCTGTCCTAAGGAAGTGTTCCCTTCCCTCCATATTCATTTATTTATTTAGCTAGCTACAGTCATGCATTAACAACAGGGATCAATCAGAAATGCTTTGTTAGGTGATTTTGTAAATTGCACAAACATCATAGAGTATACATAAACTAGGAGGGCTACAGAGTCACTAGGTGGTATAATCTATGACACCACTATCGTATATGCAGTTTGTTCTTGACTGAAACATTGTTATGTGGTATAGACTGTATTTATAATTTACTTATATGTTTATACTCGTGGTTTCTTATTTTATTCTATAGGTTTATAATCCATTACTGGCATTTATTTTGACACTTAAATTGGCCTGGATTTGGACAATTGGAACTCTTCAAGCTAGTTCCTCTGTCCTTAATATAAGTCTTCATCAGTCTCTGTGCATGCCTTTACTTTTTTTTTTTTTTTGTACTGAAGATTGAACTCAGGGATACTCAACCACTGAGCCACATCCCCAACCCTATTTTCTGTTTTATTTAAACACAGTCTCCCTGAGTTGCTTAGTGCCTCACCGTTACTGAGACTGGCTTTGAACTCGCGATTCTCCTGCCTCAGCCTCCCAAAGTGCTGGGATTACAGGTGTGCACCACCACGCCTGGCTATGCCTTTACTTTTAGACACAGCAAAATATTCCTATCTTATCTTTTCTAGTGCTAGTCCTGGTACCATTTGTCCAAGGAGCTCAAGTTTCTTTTGGTGGAGTATTGTATTTAGAAACCAAAATCTGGATCCTAAGTATCTACTAGGATGTCATTTCTTCTAGGCCTTTGGCAGACACTGTTGGGGAGTGAGTGTGTGTGTGAGAGAGAAAGAGACACTTATGTAGACATTTACAAACATGTATATCTGTGTCTGCCTGCCTATTTGTTAAAAGCCATGAGATCATACTGATACCTCTCAGTTTTTTTTAATACCTTTTTTTTTTCATTTATTTTTATGTGGTGCTGAGAATCTATCCCAGTGCCTCACATGTGCTAGGCAAGTGCTCTACCCCTGAGTTACAACCCCAGCCCTCTCAGAGAAGTTTGATTTGCCCAAGTAGTTAGTATGTGCATAGGAGTTCTCTTACATACTTTAAGAATCTAAATTTTACTCCACAATATTATACCTTGCTGTATGATGGGATAGTGAAAATGGGCCTTGGAGACAGACAATATATCCTCCAATTTTGGCTTTATTTCCTACAATCTGGTCGATGTTGGGATAAACTTTCTTCTAAGCCTTAGTTAAAATCAAAACACCTTCCTGAAAAGAATGTTGTTAAGAGTAAAAGAGGTAATATCTTAATACTTTCTTTTACATAAAGGGTAGTCAGTAAATATTACTTCCTTTTTCTTTCTCTGTACTTTAATCCTTGCTCTTTAAACTACCACTGAGCAATATCCCCAACCCAATAGTTGTTTTGTTTTTCTTTTCCCCAGTATTTTTTTTTAATATGAAGAACGTGTCTAGTACTGATCTTAATGTCTGTCATGGTGGTTGCCACATAGTTTCTCTTTCGATGCTTAGTTGATGGATTACTTGCAATTGACACTGGCAATTCAGTTTCTTTTCCATCTCCTGATAAAATAAATTGCGCAAAAGACGTGCTTAAACCTTAGTACTTAAAGAATGATAATTCTAGAGATTTTTCTGTTATTCCTATCTGACTAATTTATAGCTGGCATTACCCCCAACACCCTCCATAGTTTTAGAATAAGAAAAGCATGAAGGTATTTTGGAATCTCACCTTTTTTTATAAACTTTAGCAATGTGCGCATCGTGCTGCCACACGAGGCTTCATTCGGTATGGCTGGCGCTGGAGTTGGAGAACTGCAATGTTTGTGACTATATTCAAGTAAGTTCTCTGAGTTTTTAGAGAGGATCTTGATATTTTTTTGGAGCCCATCTTTTGAGATTGTAAAAAACACATGAAAGTGATTCATAATGCCTTTTTCTCAAGAACTTTTGTTTATATAAGAGGTTGGTCCAATTGTTTTTGGCATACATGATAGAGGTCTACCAACTAGTATCAAAATGCATATAATGTTTCTAAGAAAAATTCTCAAAACCTTTTATGTTTCAATTTTTTATGCTTCTATTTCTGAATATTTAAGAAATTTTTTTCATCATTGATGATGATGGTGGCTATAAGACTATTAAAATCAAATGGAATTTTATTTTTTTTTAAAAAGTTAGGGGAAAAACAGTGCTAAAGGTTTGAAAGATGAGACAAGCATCTTTAATGTTGAACTCGACCGCTGAGCCACATCCCCAGCCCTATTTTGTATTGTATTTGGAGACAGGATCTCACTGAGTTGCTTAGCACCTTGCTTTTGCTGAGGCTGGCTTTGAACGTGGAATCCTCCTGCCTCAGCCTCCCAAGCCACTGGGATTTCAGGTATGCACCACTGCACCCGGCAATAAATGTTTTTTAATCTAAGAACTGTAGGTATGTCTGTTTTGGAGGCAGGCAGAGCTTGAGGGAGCAAGAACATCACTGGAGGAAGACAGTGATTTATCTTTTGAATTTCAATAGAATCTATTCTAACCTGCTTAAGTGTTATCTTTTTTTTTCTCTTTTTTCTTTTTTTCGGGGGGAGCAGGGGCTATCCCTTTTGATGTGACAATAGTTTAATGTGGCTAATTTTTAGCTGAATAGACCAGAACGCTTTTCTTTTTCCAGAAAAAGAAACATTCAGTTTCATCGTATGTATCATTGTAGTGAGAATAGCAGTCAAGAAGGTAAATGGGATATGCTTTGAACTGTATGTTTTTCTTTCTTCCCAGCACCGTGAACACTGGACTGACTGTGTACAGAAATAAAAATGCTATGAGCCATTTTGTCATTGCAGGAGGTAAGACATTTTTGTTCTTGCTTACATTTTTCAACCTCAAATATGGCTTAGAAAATATGTAAGGACTTACAAATCAGAAGTACTGAGTTCTTTGGTTAGCTTCGCATCATGCTTCATTCAGCAGTCAATCCAAATATGTTTATGGACAGCTTTGTGTTTGGCCCTTGGTATGCTTAGTGAATAAAACAGATAAAATCCTTTTCTTTTTTTATTGAATTTTAAAGTCTAATGTGTATGGGAAAAAACAGATTCCTGTGATAGGAAGCCAGTAGGTGGCCAGAGAAGGCCTTTCTGAGAAAGTTAACATTTAAGCTGACATCTGAAGAATGCAAAAAAGAGCAGCAGAAATATCTAGGAGAGGACTCTATGGCAACAAATTTCCTCAGAGACAGGTTAATGTGGTTCAAACAGTGAAGGGAAGAGTAGCTTAAGATGAGATTGGTCATATGAGGTATCAAGAGACCATATTTTCATGGCAAGAATTATGATTTTCTTTCAAAGCTTTCTTCCTCTACTAGATATACCCTCTTTTAAACAGTCATTATAAATGGAGAATAGAATGGCGATTACCAGGGATTGGAGTTGGGAGGAACTGGTAAGATGTTGGTCAAAAGAAACAAAATTTCAGTTAGGAGGAATAAGTTTTAAGATATTTGTTGTACAATGTGGTGACTGTAGTTAATATCCATCTATTGTATACTTCAAAGTTGCTAAGAGAGAGCCAGGTGCGGTGGTGCATGCCTGTAATCCCAGCACTTGGTAAGGCTGAAACAGGAGAATTCAAAGCCAGCTGCAGCAACGGCAAGGCACTAAGCAACTCAGTGAGACCCTGTCTCTAAATAAAACACAAAATAGGGCTGGGGATGTGGCTCAGTGGTTGGGTGCCTCTCAGTTCAATCCCCAATACCAAAAAAAAAAAAGTTGCTGAGAGTAGATTTTAAGTGTTTTTAGTACCAAATAAAATAAATATGAGAGGTAATATGTATGTTAATTAGCTTGATTTTGCCATTATTGATGTATACACATATTTCAGAACATCATGTCATACACCATGTCATACACCATTCTATTTGTCAATTCAAAATACACATACATCTTCCCTATTTCTAATCTTGGTATTCTATACTTCCACTCTTAACCTGTTCTTTGAAAATCTGAATATGATTTTAAGACTTTTCTGTCAGAAGTTTTTCTGTAGTTTCCCATCACATTAATGTCAGTTCTTGATCTGGCTTCCATTTACCACTCTTTGGCCTTAGCTTTATAAATTTTTTAATTTCCAAAATCCAATATAATTTTACTTTACTTGATTTGGTTACTCCGCTTGAATGCCCCTTCCCACTCCTGCAAACACTTTGTTCAATTCCTACTTGTCTTTCTTTTTTTTTTTGGTACTGGGTATTGCATCCAGGTGCATCCAGGGGCACTTTACCACTGAGCTACATCCTCGGTCCTTCTTTTTTTTTAAACTTTGAGACAGGGTCTTGCTGAGTTGCTAAGGATCTTGCTAAGTTGCAGAGTCTGGCCTCAAACTTGTGATCCTCCTGCTTTAGCCTTCTGAGTCACTGGAATTATAGGTATGTGCCATTGCACCTAGCTCCTACTTACCTTTCGAAGTCAGGTCATTTGTCAGCCTCGGCTTCCCTAAGGAGTTCTCCTTCACCCCATTTTTCTACCTTTAGTTCTCCTTAGGTGTCTTTCCCCTATATTTCCATAATTAACTATAAATAGTTTTATTAAAATACTTAAAACACTATATGGTAGTTGTTAGCTTATTTTGCTTCTCTGCTAAACTGACTGCTTGAATTCATAGGAAGAATTTGCTTTTCATTTCACAATCTTATGACACATAGCCAAATAGAATTAATTTTTTTTTCAGTATTAGAGATTGAATCTAGGAGAATTCAAACACTAAGCTACATCCCTAGCCCTTCTTTATTTTTTTATTTTATTTTTTTTGGTACTGGAGATTGAACTCAGGGGCACTCGACCACTGAGCCACATCCCCAGCCCTATTTTGTGTTTTATATAGAGACAGTGTCTTACTGAGTTGCTTAGTGCCTCGCTGTTGCTGAGGCTGGCTTTGAACTTGCAATTCTCCTGTCTCAGCCTCCCTAAGTGCTAGGATTATAGCCTTTTTTATTTTTTATTTTGAGACAGATTCTTACTAAGTTGCTGAGGCTAGCCTGGAACTTGCAATCTTCTTGACAGCTCTGTTAATGACTAGAATTACAGGTGTGTACCACCATGTCTGGCTTATAATAAATATATCTTGATTAAATGTGAAAATAATTTGTAAAATCAGAAAGTTATATCTGACACAATATCAATTTTTATCTCAAACCAGCAACCAACATCCTACATGGTGGTGAAATGCTAGGGTAATTTCCCCTAAAGTCAAAATAATATCAAGGATGTCTTCTTGATAATTATTTGGCATTGGTCTGTATATTAATAAAACACTCAACATCCAGAATGACTCAATGAGGACCTTAGAAAACCCTCTTCCCCAAAAGCACCAATAACACTGAACAACATTATCAAAAAGAACAACTATTTAAAGATGCTAAAAATTGATCCAAGGCATATTGAGAAGCATTTATTCAAGAATGTCTACTGAATCTTAGTAAGAACAATAAGAGTCTATGGTGATTTATCCTGAGGCCACTCCCACTCTTGAACCTCTGTGATGCAGAAGTCCCACAAAGGCAGGGCAGGCTGAGAGGGTTTTGTTACTTAAGGGAGCTGACATTTGGAGCAGAGCACAGAAAATTCCATGTGTAGGGAAGTTGCTGAAAATAGTTGCAAACAATCAAGGAATTCAGACATTACACAGCTAGCCTAAGGTTTTGATACTGTCTAGGGAAAGCCATAGACTATCAAATGAGAGAGAATTGGGGGGGGGGGGAGCTGGGGATTGAACTCAGAGGCACTCAACCACTAAGCCACATCCCCAGCCCTATTTTGTATTTTATTTAGAGACAGGGTCTCACTGAGTTGCTTATTGCCTTGCTTTTACTGAGGCTGGCTTTGAACTCGTGATCCTCCTGCCTCAGCTTCCCAAGCTACTGGGATTACAGGCATGTGCCACTGCACCTGGCAAGGCAGAATTTTAATGAGGATCTTGAGGGACAATAAAGCCAAAGAAATAGCTTGGTACATTGACATGCCTGTAGTCCCTGCTTGGGAGACAAAGGCAGACAGATCTTTTGAGCTTAGGAATTCAAGACCAGCTTGGGCAATATAGTGAGACCTTGTCTTCTAGAGAGAGAGAAGAAAAGCCAAAGAGGGCCATAATAAGATCATATTTACCCCCTATACCCTGGAAGCTTGTGCACATGGATAAGGTTCCATGTATACTCAGGTGAGGGCCCTAGCAAGCTATTTGTTGGGTAGATGTGAGTCCTTGTCAACACAGAAAGTAAAAACCAAAAAAGATATGTAAACTGAATAACCTTTAAATGTATTCCCTAAGCCACAGACAAACTCACTGGCAAAGGATACAAGCCTTATTGTTTTTTGTTTTTTGTTTTAATTTTTTTTTAAAATATTTATTTTTTAGTTGTAGGTGGACACAATATCTTTATTTTATTTTTATGTGGTGCTGAGGATCGAACCCAGTGCCTCCCGCGTGCTCGGTGAACACGCTACCACTGCGCCATAACCCCAGCCCCAGCCTTATTGTTTTAATGAACAATTGACTGGCAACTAAGATGGTGCAATTCCTAGGATGCGAGACATAAAAATAAAAACTGAGAGCAGACATCAGCAGCTATACTCTGTAGAAAAATAGACCCCACAAATTTGGTCCAGGCTAAAAGTAAAGAAAGACAAACAGAACATCAGAGGTCTGTGGGACACCATTAAGCATACCAGTATATATGTAATGGAAATACCAAGTGGAGTGTGGAGAGAAAGGAAATAGAAAAGGTGTTTGAAGAAATAATAGCCACAGATTCCCTAAATTTGATGAGAAATGTTAATCCACATATCCAAGAAATTCAACAAACTCCAAGGAAAACACAAAGAGATTTGTGCCTAGACATGTCATACTTAAACTATTGAAAAACAAGGGAAATCTTTAAAGCAGCAAGAAAAACAATTCCTCGGCAGGTGCAAGGCATTCCAGCAGTTCTGGAGACTGAGGCAAGAGAATGGCAAGCTCAAGGCCAGCCTCAGCAATTTAGCAAGGCCCTAAACAACTTAGTGAGACCCTGTCTCAAAAAAGAAAAAGAGCTGGAGATGTGGCTCAGTGGTTAAGTGTCCTGGGTTCAATCCCCAGTACCAAAAAGTAAAAAGATAAATAAAAATGAAGGTATAGCCAAGCACAGTGGCACACACCTGCAATCCCAGCAGCTTGGGAGGCTAGGACAGGAGAATCATGAGTTCAAAGCCAGCCTCGGCAATGGCGAGGCGCTAAACTCAGTGAGACCCTGTCTCTACATAAAACACAAAGTAGGGCTGGGGATGTGGCTCAGTGGTCAAATGCCCCTGAGTTCAATCCCTGATACCAAATTAAAAAAAAAAAAAAATGAAGGTATGTGTGGTGGCACTCCCCTGTAGTGCTAGCAACTCCAACATTGCAAGGATTGCAAGTTTGGGGTCAGCCTCAGCAATTTAGTGAAGCCCTGAACAACTTCGCAAGACTCTGTCTCGAAATAAAAAGAGCTAAGGATATAGCTCAGTGGTTAAGCACTCCTGGGATAAAGTTTACCACAGTACCTTCCCTGCCCCTAAAAGGCAGAATAAAGACATTGCCAGATAAATAAAGACAATTCATTGCTTGCAAAGCTGCCTTTTTTTAAGATACCAGAGGTTAGCTTAAGTCTATATGAAGAGTTAGTTAAGAGTATTGATAAAATAGTTATGTAAGTAACTATTAAAGGCAACATATAGATTCTAAAAAACAGATAAAACTAATAAAAATAAAGTATGAGACACATAGTATTTAATGATATCTGGAACCATAGTAGCGGGAAGGAGTGGAGGTATATTGTAATAAGGGAGTGACACCAAATTGACACCTGAGTCCACAGGAAGAGATGGAAGTGCTAGAAATGGTAAATGGGTAGGTTATTATAAAACACTTTAAATAATTATTTTTTCTTCTTCTGACCCTTAACCTTTAAAATACATAAATACATACATACCTTTAAAATACAATAGTTATAACATTGTATTGTTGACTTTAACATACATACACCACAGATAGAACAAAAGTGGTAGAAGAGTGGTGTTACCTTGGAATAAAGTAATAAAGTAACTTTAGAAGTATGGGCATCCTAAGCACCTGTAATGTCCAGGAGGCTGAAGCAGGAGGATCAAGTTTGAGGCCATCCAGGGCAATTTAACAAGACCCTGTCTGAAAACAAAAAACAATGACTGGGGATGAAGCTAAATGCAGAAAGAGCAAAATGGAATTAAAGAAGATACATAGAAACAAATAGCAAAACGGCAGGCCTAAATCAAATCATATCGGTTATAACATTATATGAATAGATTACACACCTTTGATGATTTTTTTTTTCCTCTTAACACTAAATATCTCACTCTGCTCTCACTTTGCATGTATGGTTTCTGAGAATTGTAATGTAGTTATCAGTTTGCAGGTAAGGAAGGTGTCCCCCTGTCCCTCTCTGGCTTCTTCAGTTTTTTTGTGGTACTGAGAATTGAACTCTGGACCTTGCAGATGCTAGGCAAGTCACTCTTACTATTGAGCTACATCCCCAGCCTGGTATTTCTTTTTCTTGGGATTTTCTGCAATTTAAAAATGGTATGCCTTTGTGTAATTTGGGGGCCAGTTCTCCTGCTTGTTGTTTTTTGAGCTTCCTGAACTTGTGGTTTGTTTTCTGACTTTAATGTAGGGAGATTTGGGCTGGGGTTGTGGCTGAGAGATAGAGTGCTTGCCTTACATGTGTGAGGTACTTGGTTCAATTCTCAGCACCACATATAAATAAAATAAGTGACCATTGACAACTAAAAACTATTCTTTATAAAAAGCCTATTGCTTTAAAAAAAATGTAAGGGGATTCCATTTGTTTCAAACATTTCCTGTGTTCCTTTCTTTCTCTCTTCTTCCATCTATTCATGTTAGATCTTTTTTTTTTGGTACTGGAGATTGAACTCAGGGGCACTCAACCACTGAGCCACATCCCAGCCCTATTTTGTGTTTTATGTAGAGACAGGGTCTCACTGAGTTGCTTAGCGCCTCACCGTTGCTGAGGCTGGCTTTGAACTCGCGATTCTCCTGTCTCAGCCTCCCAAAGTGCAGGGATTACAGGTGTGCGCCACCGCGCCTGGCTTCATGTTAGACCTTTTGAAGTTGTCCCACTGTTCTTGGATATTCTGGGGTTTTTTCCCCTTTGCTTTTCTGTTTTGGAAGTTTCTATTAACACATGTTAAAGCTTAGAGATCTTTTTACTGGCTATATTCCATCTACCAATGAGCTCATAAAAAGGCATTGTTCATTGCTGTTACAGTTTTTGATCTCCAGCATTTCTTTTTTTGCTTTTCCTTAAAATTCCATATCTCTATTTATATCACCCCTGTTCTTGTGTACTATCTACTTTATCCACTGTAATCCTTAGCATATTAATCATAGTATTTTATTTTATTTTTTAAAATATTTTTTAGTTGTAGATGGACACAATATCTTTTTTTTTTTTTTTTCCCGGTGCTAGAGATTGAACTCAAGGGCATGCGACCACTGAGTCATATCCCCAGCCCTATTTTGTGTTTTATGTAGAGACAGGGTCTCACTGAGTTGCTTAGCGCCTCACTGTTGCTGAGGCTGGCTTTGAACTCGGCGATTCTCTTGTTTCAGCCTCCCTAAGTGCTGGGATTACAGGTTTGCGCCACCACACCTGGCTGGACACAATATCTTTATTTATTTTTATGTGGTGCTGAGGATCAAACTTAGTACCTCATGCATGCCGGGCAAGCGCTCTACCACTGAGCTACAATCCCAGCCCCTAATCATAGTATTTTAAATTCTCAGTCTGGTAACTCCTTCATCTCTGTCACAACTGAGTTTGATTTAGATACTTATTCTGTCTCTTCAAGTGATGCTTTTGCCTTTGTGTATGCTGTGTAACTTTCTTGATAGCTGGACATACTATACTAGGTAAAAGGAACTGTAGCAAGTAGGACTTTAGTAATGTGGTGGTAAGATGTGCAAGAGGAAAGCCTTCTGTAGTCCTATGATTAGATCTCTGTCGTGGTGAGCATGTGCCTCCATTAGCTTTACAAGTGCTTCTCAGTGTTTTCCTTAGGTGGGACAAAATGGCTAGAGTGGGCAAGAATTGGATATTTCCTTCTTCGTGGAAGGCTAGAGCAGGTTGGAGTTGGATATTCTCTAGGTTTGTTAGTCTCTGATAAAACCCCAATAAATTAGACTGTGTAAAATCACTTGTCTTGAGGGCAGCCCCTGTTCAGAACTTATGCTGTAGTGTAGTTCAATATGGGTGAGGGGATTTTTCCTAGACCTTTGCTGTGAGAACTTGGTAGGACTCGTGGAGGTAAAATTCAACAGTATGGGATTCTCCATGATTGCGCACCCTGGAGTTTTTCTTTCTCAGGCTTCTCTACACTGAGCTTCCAGCAAATTGTCATTTATAGTTTAGGTTTTCCTACTCAATACTAGTAACCATGGAGGTCTCTGCTCCAGTAAGTTGTGATTCTCTATATTCATCTGCCTTCCCAGTTTTGAGGGCAGCAATTTACCCTGTGGCCTCACATCTATGATAGATCTAAGAAAAGAGTCAATTTGTTCAGCTTTTTACTAATTAGGGTGGAGTGATAAATTCTAAGCTTATGCCACATCAAAAACTGGAAGCCCCCTTTTCCTTATTGCCCCACATCTTAGCCAGATGACAAGAAAGCCCAAGTGCTCTCTACTTCCTGGCTACCATGAAGTGAGTTTTGTTCCTCCACCACATTCTTCCACCATGTTATTCTCCATTACCTTGGGCCCAGAGCTGTGGACTGGGCCAACCATGGATTCAACCTCTAAAACCTCTAAAGTTTATTTAAAAATAAACTTTTCCTCTTCTTTAAAATACACACATACATACATACATACATACATACCTAATTAATTAATAAAGAAAAGAAAGCCCAAGTGCTAGTGGGCATGGTAATCCCAGCAACTCTGGAGGATGAGGAAGAGGATCACAAGTTCAAGGCCAGCCTGGGCAATTTAGTGAGACCTTGTCTCAGTATAAAAAAAGAGATTGGGAATGTAGCTCAGTGGTAGAGTGCCACTGGGTTCAATTCCCAATACTGCCAAAAACCCCTTCCCCAAAACCAGAAAAGCCCAAGTGCTATTGGCCACCTTTGGTGCCAGTAGGTAGTTTAAACCATGGAAAAAAATTCCATAAATAATAAGAGGATCTTGCAACTATCATAAATTAAAATGTGAACAGAATTACAATAATTAAAACAGTGGAGTATTGGCAGATCTGGGAAACAATTCAAAGATCAGGAACAAAACAAAGCACACAATATCTAAACTAGAGTAAAGGTGATAGTTCAGACTGATGGTGAAAGAATCATGGACTGGAACAGTTATTAGCTGTTTAGAAGGAAATTAAATTGTAACTATATTCATCACAACAAAATAAATTAAGATTCGTTAAAATGGTTATGCAAAAAAATTCACAAAATATTTGGAGAAAAATAGAAGTAGATATATTTCTGATTTCTGAGTGAGAAGATATGTAAATGTATATATATGCATGTGTATGTATACATATATAAGCATAAAAAATTTAACTAGGCAATTATTAACAGGCTTAGCCACTTAAAAATTTTAAATTTATCTATGTCATAAATACTACCGAAGATAATAAATATAAACAATCCCAAAATAATACAGCAGGTAATCAGTAAAATCTCTTGTACATCAAAGAGAAGGATATTTCAATTGGAGATAGGAGAAAGAACATGAATTTGTTCTTTCAAATACATAACACAGAAACTTGTAAACCTGTGGTAGAACAACTGTCTTTCTCTACTAATTGAGAAATGTGATTAAGTTAGATACCACTTTCTGTCTATTGGAAAAGATAAGAGAACACAGAACAGTGCATTTGCATACTTCTAATGGGAAAGTAGCTTCATGCAACCTTTTTGAATAGCAGTTTAGTAATTTAAGTCAAAAGCCTTTAGGGCTAGGGTTGTGGCTCAGTGGTAGAGGGGTTTGCCTCACACGCGTGAGGCCCTGGGTTCCATCCTCCACACCACATAAAAATAAATAAATAAAATAAAGATATTGTGTCCATCTGCAACTAAAAAAAATTTTTTTAAAAAAAAAGCCTTTAAAATTTTTCTTCCCACTTTGTTCTAGAAATGCCATTTCTGAGTTTATTCTAATGTACAAAGATATATGTACGGGAGTTATCCATTGTACCTTTATTTAAAACATCCATAAATAGAATACCTATTTGGAAAATACACTTTGTAGTACATTCATGGAATAGAATTGTGGAAGAAAATTTAGTGTTATGAAATATAATAATGTATTCAAAGAAAATAAAAGGCTTAGTATGTACAGCATGGCCCCATTATAAAAAGATTTTGTGTGGATCCCAGCACTTAGGGAGGCTGAGACAGGAGAATCGCGAGTTCAAAGCCACCCTCAGCAATGGTGAGGCGCTAAGCAACTCAGTGAAACCCTGTCTCTACATAAAACACAAAATAGGGCTGGGGATGTGCCTCAGTGGTCGAGTGCCCCTGAGTTCAATCTCCAGTACCAAAAAAAAAAAAAAGATTTTGTTTGGAAAACTAGGTAAAGAAGACCAATTTATTACTGTCTCTGGGTAATGAAATTAAAGGTGATTTTTGTTCTTGTTCATTTAGAAAATTTAAAGAATAAATATATAACATTTAAATAAAACTATAAACCTCAAATGTTACCATGTGAAGTGGCATTAGTTGCATTGTGCTTCTTGAAAGAGGAAAATGAGTGAACATAGATAAGTGCAATCCCAGTGGAAAATAAAGAGATGCATACCGTGCATCAACCACCAGGGGGCACTGTAGGCCAATGCTTTGCAGGCTTGCCTGAGAGCTGCAGTGCTGCCACAAACAGGGTGAGGCTGGGAAAATGCATTAGCCACTGGGGCTACTTGAAGATTTGGATTTTATTTGGGGTGAGCTTTCCCTAAAAAAGGAAGAAATAAAAGAGGTTGAAGGGAATAAAATGCAGATTTTAAAATGTAAATGGACAAACACCAAGCAAAATGAGAAGAGATTGGATCCATTAGTAAAGTAGTGTTTATTTTTGTAAAAGGGAGATTTCTTCCTTTGAATCGGCAAGGTAGATGGAAAGTTATGTATGGGCTATTTTCTTATAGTGGTATGTGTGTGAATGGTAGGCTCAGGAAGCTCACTTAGGGGCTATATTATAAAAGGAAAATTTTTAAATGGAATTCTGATATTCAGATTTTATTTAATGTTATCTTTATTCTTTTTAAATAGCTGTCACAGGAGGTCTTTTCAGAATAAACTTAGGCATTCGAGGCCTGGTGGCTGGTGGTATAATTGGAGGCTTGTTGGGGTAAGTGTTAAAATGATTGGATTTAAATTGGTACATATTTTATTTATTTATTTTATGTGTGTGTGGTGCTGGAGATTGAGCCCAGGGCCTTGTGCATGCAAGGCAAGCACTCTACCAACTGAGCCATATCCCCAGCCCCTATACATCTTTTATTAATGCTTTGCCTTTTAAAATTATCATTCATTTCCAAAGAACATATTTAATACTGAGAGCCTATAAAAGATTGTTAGTTTTGTACTGGCAGTGACTTTGTTCGATTCTAATTCTACCCTAATTGTTTTTACTTATACTTATCACAATAAAAATTTAAGATTGATTTAATACAACTATCTAAGATAGAATCCATATTCAAAATTTCTTTTAACTGGGCAAAATCTATTTAAATATCACTAATACCTGATATTTTTAATTTGAATGAATGTATTTAGAAGGTGCTGGAAGATGGAATAAAACAGTTAATAAACACATTTTATAAAATTTTTTGGTTAGCTTTGGTTTGTTTGACTTAATAGATTAATTTTTTTCCAACTGTTTAATTTTGAACAATTTCAAATGTACATAAAGGTTGAATGAATTAGTACATGAAAAATCCCATATACCTTTTATCTAGATTCACCAATTGTTAACATCTTGCCACATTTGTTTTTTGTATCTCTGTATAGTTGTGGGATGTAAGTATATTTTTTCCTTTTTTCTTCTTGACTAAACCTTTTGAGACCTCATGATACTTTACCCCTAAATATACCAGTATCTCCCAGGATGAAATCAAAATACAATATCACAATAAACATTGTTCTAATACAGCTGAGATAGGATCCATATTAAAATTCCTGTTATCACTATAATGCTCAGATTGTTTCTCAGATAAGTTTGATGTCCCCTCATGATTAGATGTAGGTTAAATGTTTTTGTAAATACAACATAGCTGAAGCAGTGCCCTCTGTTTCACATTAAGAGACATATCATGTCACCCATTTTAGGTAGTAGTAACTTTAATTACTTAATGTATTGGTTTTATATTGCTGTGTAACAAATTACCACAAACTTAACTCCTTAAAACAATACTCACTTATCCCACAGATCAGAAGTCTGGATGAGCTTATTGCTTAGAGTTTCACAAGGTCAAAATCAAGGTGTTAGCTAGGCTGTGCTCTTACCTGAGGGTTTTGGAGAAGAATCTGCTTTCCAGCTCATACAGGCTGTTGAAAAAATCCAGTTCTTCATGTCTATATGTGAGGTCCCTGTTTCTTTGCTTCCTGTGAAGCAGATGCTGCTCTCTGTTCCTAGAGGCTACCCACATTCCTTCCACAGGTCCGCTCCAGTTTGAAACCAGCAGCAGCACCTTGAAACCTTCTTGTGCTTTGAGTCTTCTGCTTCTATTCTGCCAGAGAAAACTCTGCTTTTAAGGAGTCACACAAATCTTTCTGATTAACTCAAATATAACTGAATAATCACCTTAATTATATTTGTAAAATCCATTTTTTCATGTAACTTACTACAGTTATGGTCACAATATCTCATCCTATTCACAGTGAAGGAATTAGGAAAGCAAATTTGGAGAGACTATTTTTGAATTCTGCAAAGACAGTATCTTCTAAATTTCTCCATTGCAACGGTATCCTTTTCTAGTTATGAATACTATGAATCTGTAAATGAGAATATGTTAATATCCTATTCTCCAACTTTTTCCTCTAGTGGTTTTAATGATCCATTAATGATCCATGCTGTAATTGACTATTAGAAAGGTTTACAAACTATTGTTAGGCTAATTCTGTTAATCCTTCTGTTTTCATTAGTTGACATTCATATGAATAAAAAAGTGCTCCTTTCTCTCTTCCTGTTTACCTCCTTTTTTCCACCTCCAGAAGGGCGTAATACTATAGATTTGTGGGTTCTTTTTAAAATTTTTAATTAAAAAAATTCAGCATTCCATGTCCACTGCTGGCATTACTTTTGTTGTAGTGTTAATGTACCAGCTTGACTTAAAGGGGAAAGGTATTGAAGTTAACTGCAAAATTTTTTTATTATACAAACATGTAACATAATATTTACCATCTTAACCATTTTAAGTATACGCTTCAGTGATATTAAATACAATGCCAAATGTTCCTCTATCTGATGGAGAACGAGTGGGTCAATGCTATTGTTTAGTGGAGTTGCTCACATGTCATGAGGTCTGAGGACTCTTTCCCTAAGCTTTCTCTCTGCTTCCCCTTAGCACTCCTGTAGGAAGCCTGTTGATAGCACTTCAGAAGTACTACGGTGAGACAATTCAGGAGAGAAAACAGAAGGATCAAAAGGCACTCTATGAGCTGAAACAGCAAGAGTGGTAAGAAGACATTAAGACTAGGGGATGTGCCAGGCGTGGTGGCGCACACTTGTAATCCCAGTTGCTCGGGAGGCTGAGACAGGAAGATCACAAGTTTAAAGCCAGCCTCAGTAAAAAGCGAGGTGCTAAGCAACTCGGTGAGACCCTGTCTCTAAATAAAATACAAAATAGGGCTGGGGATGTGGCTCAGCGGTTGAGTGCCCCTGAGTTCAATCCCTGGTACCAAAAAAAAAAAACTAGGGGATCTGCCTTTCCAACTGCAGCCTGATTTGGTGGTCCTCTGCTGATCCAAGTATTCTAACTTGCCACCCAACTCAAAGAAGAGTTTTTGTTTTGTTTTCTTGGGTACTAGGGATTGAACCTAGGGGCTCTTAAGTGACTGAGCCACTTCCCTAGCAATTTTTATTTTCATTTCGAGACAGAGTCTCACTAAGTTGCTTGGGGCCTTGCTAAATTGCTGAGGCTTACTTTGAACTTGCAATCTTCTTTTTTTTTTTAATTTATTCTACTTAGGTATACATGGTAGCAGAATGCATTTTGATTCATTGTACATGAACTTGCAATCCTCTTGCCTCAGCTTCCAAAGTTGCTGGGATGGCAGGCATGTGCCATCATATCTAGCTAAGAAAAGTTGTTTACTGTCCTTCAGCTCATACCCTTCTTGGTCTTACTCTTTAATTAAGGAGAATAGAAACATGAAAGACACTAATTTTAATTCTAATTTGATGAGGATCTTTCTTTAGATACTTTATAATAAAATGTTAAAATCTTATAAATTTCATTTGGTTGCGTATTTTTCTTTTCCAGTGTTATTGACTGCATAGGAAATTACCTAACGGTAATGGCACATCAATGGCCTTTACTTGTTTAAAAAAGTGGTAGCCCTATATTGTTTACATCTATAAACAATATAGAACATGTTAAATTTCTACATTCAAAAATTCTACTTCAGCCAGGCATGGTGGCGCATGCTTTTAATATCAGCAGCTGGAGAGCCTGAGGCAGGAGGATCACCAGTTCAAAGTCAGCCTCAGCAGAAGCAAGGTACTAAGCAACTCAGACCCTGTCTCTAAATAAAATACAAAATAAGACAGGATGTGGCTCAGTGGTCAAGTGCCCAGTATCAAAAACAAATTTTTTTTTTTATTTCTTGCTGTAGGCACAGAGGAATTGAATAGACACAATGGCTATTCATGAATGGGATGTCTTTGAGGAAAGAGCATGAAAACTTTTATCTGTCCCATATTGTCATTTCCTGGGGTACAGTTATCGCTATTTCCTAGGTAGGGTAATCAGACTTATGACGGACTCTGTGCAGATTCTATGTAAGGTGAGCATAACGAGCTGCTGTCTATTGCTCCTGAGTACATTTCTTCACCATAATAGCACCCATTTTGATAATGTGGGAATCATGCATGGTTGGCTTGTGAGTGGAACAGGTTAGGAGAGAGAAAAAAGTCCTTGTATAGGAAGTACAAGGAATAGTAGTTGCTCATAAGTTGCCATTACCAAAGCAGGGAGAGTAAGACAAATAGTTTTTTGTTTTAAATCTCTGTAGGAACTGAGAAATGGATAATTTTACATCCTTTTTACTCTTGTGATTATAGGAAAGCCAGACTGCAACTTACTGAGCTCCTCCCTCAGGAAATTGAAAAAAGCCTACAAAAAAATAAATCTGAGGAGGATGCTAAGAAAATTGAAGCCCTGCTAAACCTTCCTAGAAACCCTTCATCACCAGATAAACAAGACAAGGACTGAGAATGTTCCAGACTTGAAACTCATTGGGAAGCTGAAGGAGCTACGCCTCTGTAGCCATGAATGCCAGTGCTAGTCTTCTGCAGCATTGGATCAACCTGCGGACACATGTAAGCGGTGCCCCCTGTGGTGGCCGTGACTTGCTCATCTCTCTCTTTTTTTTAAATCAAGAATCAGGCTACTCAATTCTCATTTTATTTATTCTTAAATACATACTTACATCTTTTTTTTTTTTTTTTGGAACCAAGGGTTGAACTCAGGGGCACTCGACCACTGAGCCACATCCCCAGCCCTATTTTGTGTTTTATGTAGAGACAGGGTCTCACTGAGTTGCTTAGCACCTCACCGTTGCTGAGGCTGGCTTTGAACTCGCGATTCTCCTGTCTCAGCCTCCCTAAGTGCTGGGATTATAAGCGTGAGCCACTGTGCCTGGCTTGTGTGCTTATATTTCTTTACCCCGGATTTTACAAATGTAAGTAAAAAATTTCCCAAAAGATTAAAATTGAATGCTAGAGACTGTATATTTGCTCATGTAGTTCTTTTGACAGGTACTTTAGCTAGGTGTGCTGGCACACGTCTATAATCCCATCAACTTGGGAGGCCAAAGCAGGAAGATCTAAGTTTGAGGCCAGTCTCAGCAAAGTAGCAAGACCCTAAGCAACTAAATGAGATCCTGTCTCAAAATAAAAAAAAGATGAGGGGAGACTGAAATGTAGCTCAATAGTAAAGCACTCCTGGGTTCTATTCCCAGTTATCCCCACCCCAAAAAACAAAAACTCTAGGTATCAGCAGGAGAAGAAACTACCAGCCAGTAGAACCAGGCTCTAATGGTAGGTGGTCAGTAAAACCCTTGAGCCCTTGAACCATTGTGGGCTAATGTATAGTAATGTTTTGTTTTGTTCTAGTAAGAATCAAAGGGGACTTCTATGCCATTTGAAATAAAATACCAAGTTAACAAAAAGGAAGTAGGTCAACATTATTAAAGAAACAGTCTGACTTTGTTTCCTCTCTTGCTGATAAAGTGTCTGCATATTGTATGCAGGAGCTATTTAGAAGAGACACACCATCCCTATACTTTGGAGCTGCTGCCTAAGAAAGCTGTCTTGCAGATTTCAGCAGTTAGTAAATGGGAATGAAACAAGACTGGACTAAGCGTTCAGTAGTTGCCACCTTGGAAGTTTCACTTTCTGTAGTTTAGTTACCCACAGTTAACTATGGTCCAAAAATATAAAATGAAAAATTCCAGAAATAAATCAATCATAAGTTTTGAGTGTGTGCCTTCCTGAATAGAGTGATAAACTCTCATGCCATGCCTCCCAGGACAGGAATCATTCCTTTGTTCGGGATGTCTGTGCTCTATACTCTACCCATTCATTCATCACTAGTAGACTTCTTGCTTATCAGACTAGGTAAGGTATTGCAGTGCTTGTGCCTAAAAATTCCTTATTTTACTTAATAATGCCTGCAAAACACAAGAATAGTGATGCTGGCAATTCACATTTGCCAAAGAGAAGTTATAAAGTGTTTAAGTGGAAAAGTGAAGGTTCTCAGTGCTATATAGAGAGAGTACTAAACCATCTAGTTTCAAGAATCCACTGGGGTGTCTTGAAATGTATCTCCCTCAGACAAAGGGAGACTACTATATTGAGGGGGAAAAGCTGTTAGTATTTTTATTGTTGGACCTCTCTGCTTCTACTTTAAGAATACTATTGTTCCACAAGAGTTAGGTCTGTGAAGAAGTGTAAAATAGTAGCTATAATCATGGGCTCTAGAGGCAAATCACTAGCTCTTCATTTCAGCCATGTGATCTATAGCAAGGCCATTTTACTTCACCTCCCAGATTTCTCAGTGTGCCAAGTGAAATAGCATCTACTTGAGATTGGATACTAAGTGAAATTATTTAGGTAAAGTCTAATATTGTGAAACACACATACGCACATATGTATATTTGGTCTTTATCCTTGACATACAACTAAAATCCTTGGAATCTCCAAAATGATCATGTCTTTTTGTATGTGAATTAGTTGAATGATGGCTAGCAACCATCTCCCTCGGGGATGGAGCTGTTCACCCAGAAGACCCAAGCAGAATAGGAGGGCAAGCATTTTTAATCCCACCCCACAAACTCTGGTAAGAGGAAAGGAACCAAAGGTTGAGTTGATCACCAATGGCCACGGATTTAATCAATCATGCATAGGTTATAAAGCCTACATCAAATCCCAAAAGGACAGGGATTGGTAAGCTTCCAGATAGCTGAATCCAGGGAGGTTCCTAGAGAGCTTCTAAACTCTTTCTCCCTACTTAACTATGTATCTCTGCATCTGTTTCCTTTGTAAAATTATTTATAATAAACCAATAAAGTGTTTGGCTGAGTTCTATGAGCTATTTAAGTCAATTAAAGCTAAGGAGAAGGTTGTGGGAACCCAGCTATATAGCTGGTCAGTAGGAAGCCCAGGTAAAACAACCTAGGGCTTGCGACTGGCATCTAAAGTAGGAGTTGTCTTAAGGTGATACCAGAGATGGGAACTTCTGACTCAGTGCCAGCCTGTAAAAATGGAATCTGAGTCAAGTGATGTGAAGAGCAGGATGTGCCCTGCTTTGAGTTACTCCATGATGAATAGAACAGCAGTTTTCAGACTATTTCTATCTCTGAGCTACTCCATTTTGTAAAGCAGTAGTTAACTGAGTTACTCTGCTTTGAGTATAAATGAGCCAAAATAGAATGAGAATAGAATAGAATAGAATTGTTGGTACCTTATGTGTACAAATAAACAACCAACATCTGCACATCATAACCATAAGGCACAAACTGATAAATTAATAGTGCTAATAAAGGGCTAGGGTTGTGGCTCAGTGGTAGCGTGCTCACCTAGCATGCGTGAGGCACTGGGTTCGTCCTCAGCAGCACATAAAAATAAAGATATTCTGTCTGACTACAACTAAAAAATAAATATTAAAAAAAATAGGTCTAATAAAAATGGCCACCTGTGAATTTATTGAATTAAATCAGAAGCACATAGATGCATGAGGTTACAAGCCCGTATCAAAAAATTGAGGCCCTTGAGCTTATCATTCTCAGATATAACACCCTTACCTGAAAAGAAGCATCCCAAGACTGGTTATGGGGGCCCAAGGGGTGCCTACCAACCTGTCAACAGACCATCCGAGTCCCCAGATTTCCACTCAGCTTGATCTTCCTGTTTGATGCAGCCCACTCTGAACTGCTTGCCTGCCATCTGGACCCTGGCCTAGAATAAGTTCCTGCTCTGGACCCAGAAGTTCTGGGGCTGATTAGTAATCCCTATCTGACCATTTGCAGTAACTCTTGAATTTTGTATCTGCTCTCTGTCTTTGCTCTCAGTGCAGCCCCCTAAAACTCTGTAACCACCTTAACCCTTTCTTCACCCTTCTGCAAGCTATGCATTATCAGTGTGTAAGGTACCATGTGTGTGACTTGAATGTTCTAGATCTTAGTAACTAAGATTGGAATAAAAGAACTTGTCATTGCCTGACTTATTCCTAGCAGGGGACCCATTCAGTACTTGGAGAATTATCGCTTTAAAGGGGGGGGCGCCACATGAGTCTGCTCAACGAGTTGGGGTCCAGAGAGATGAGGAAAGGGGTCTTTAGGGAGGAAGACGATATGGGCTCTGCCTGGACGGTGGTGATCCACGGGGCCACTCTCCCCAGACTCTGGGATGTAGGTAAAAAATCTGCTCTGCCCCAGTGAGACGGTGTTTGCAGAAACACCATTTATTCCAGAAAGTACAGAAGCTTAAATACACTCTTGGACCAATCAGGTCCAAAGGTTCCAAACAAAGGGGTGCTTTCTGTCAAGAGCACAGCCTATTAGCATAGAATGGGGAAAGATGGAAGGGAGGGGTCGAAGTTATGGAGAGTGTTCCTACAGAGAATTGCAACCTATGAAAGTGAAACTAACAGTGGTCCCTTCACCTTCTGGATACAGCCCTCACTGCTCTAAGGTTTATTTTTTTAAAAAATGTTTTTTCTCTCTTCTCCCCTCTCCTCCTCCCTAACAAGATATGGGAGACAGCGTTATCTTTTCTTCCCCTAGTTAATTGTCATTGAGCGTACTCACTACAGGAAAGAGATACCTGCCGAGGAACTAGGAAGTGAATATCTCCCAAATTAACAAGTGAATCCTGACATGCATCAGGGCACCCTGGAATGTAACCCTTGAAGAGTTCCTTTAAAAAACCCCTGTCTCTCCTGATCTGGAGAGTCCCAGATTCGGGACAGGAGTCCCCTGTGTTTCTCCTTTGCTAGCAAAGCAATAAACCTTCTTTTTCCTTTTTCTCAAAACTGTTTTCTCATGATTAAATTGGCATTGATTGGCATTGGGGATAGGGACCAAGCTTTCGATTACAATACAGATTGTGAATTTGTTGTTATTCAATAAACTGTGACACTGTGGAAAGTCACAAACATGTCCAGCCTATGTTAATAGCATAGCTTCATCACTTCAAGTGAGGAGTATATAGGCAAAGCTTTGAGGGCAGAGGCACAGAAGGGAACAGCTGAAGGTAATAGCCATAACTGAAAAAGAGAAGTCAAAACTACCTGTGAACAAAAGAATGACCCAGCCTTTTATTGAATGACTGGGGCTCGGAAAGTTGGGTTTTTTTGTTTTTGTCTTTGTCTTTTGTGGTGCTGTGGATTGAATGAGGACAGGGAAGGGGGTATCTTTCTTCCACAGAACTACATCCCAGCCCTTTTTATTTTGAGGCCAGGCTGGCCTTGAACTCATAATCATCCTGTCTCAGCTTCCCAAATAGTTGGGATTACAGGCTTATGCTAGCTCACCCAACCATGGTCTGATATTTTTGTAACTTATTTGAGGAGTTTCTTTCTTGTAGAAGAGGAGTCATAAATAACATAGGAACACAAGTTGACTCCTTCCTTCTTTTCAATTCTGTGCTGATTTCAAAAGGATCCAGAAATACCAAGGAGGAAGAGCCACTTTTTAAAAAAATTTTTTGTAGTTGTAGATGGACAGCACACCTTTGTTTATTTCTATGTGGTGCTAAGGATCAAAACCAGTGCCTCACACATGCCAGGCAAGCTCTCTTCCAATGAGCCACAACCCCAGCTCAAGGAAGAGCCACTTTCAAGGATCTAAGGAAGTCCTATGGAAGGCTATTATTATCTCAGATATTATAATATTGATACCACAAGTTATCAGTGACAAGTTCTGCTTTCTCACATGTTGAAGTTTGAACATTAGAGAAGCTTTCTGAGGCAAGCATATAAAGCAGAGTTTATTTAAAAAGGAGCAATACAGACTTCTCCCAGGAGGGAGATGAGGGCCAATAGCTGGTATCCTGGTATCCCAAGAAGTGAGGGTGTTCTGTCCTTTTTATACATCCTTGACTTTCTTTGTTCTCCTGCCTTCTTCCCCCTTATTTCTGTCCTTCCTGGGTATGTGACTAGGCTCAGGAGATGGCCCAGGTGGAATGGCCAAAAGGTGAGAAGCAGATGAGCAGGGGGGAAGGGCCAAATGGAGTGTTCCAGGCAAGAAGGAGCCTAGGAGGCATTAACAACTTTTATAACTCCCTATAAGGGTGAGACAATTCCTAGGATAGGCTATTAGCATCAGATCTGCCATTTTAAGTCAAGAGCCATTTTATTCAGGAACTCCCAAGTTTTGATCCTGAGGCTAGGCTGCTCAGCTTCCCTTAAGACCTGTAATTGCTAAAAGGCCAGCCCCATCCCAGCCCATGTCACAACCTTAAGGCATGCAGGTGGAATTCTTCCTGCAGGCTATATAGCTGCTCTGAATGGGACATGCTGCTGCCCTCTTCAGAGGGACAGCCTGGTAGATTTGCTCCTTGCTACTGACAATAAATCCCACATGTGAGATTCTGGCATGTGGTGTGGTCTTTGGACTCTGAGTGTTCTTTCACAGGCTACCTTAGCAACAAGTTGGAGCAGGAACCAGTTATCTTGATAAGAGTGGAGGAAGAGCCGGGTGTGGTGGCGCATACCTGTAATCCCAGTAATTTTGGAGGCCGAGACAGGAGAATCCCGAGTTCAAAGCCAGCCTTAGCAACAGCGAGGCGCTAAGCAACTCAGTGAGACCTTGTCTCTACATAAAACACAAAACAGTGTTTTGTGGCTCAGTGGTTGAGTGCCCTGAGTTCAATCCCTGGTACCAAAAAGAAAAAGAAAAGAAAAACAAGAATGAAGGAAGAGCTCTAACAGCATTAATTTTTCAATCCCTCTGGGGTAGTCTGCAACTTCCCAGACTCAAACTGGCCTCTATTCTCTCCATCCAATCCAATTACCTATCTACACTGACTGCCTGTCTTTAATTCTGGCTTTAATATGTCCTGGGACTGCTCTACACCTGGACTTTATGGTTAATTTAATTAAGAATGGGAGGTAAGAAAAGGCACATTTTACATATTGTAAGAATGGGGCAGGACAGCATGGTGGCAAGACACCTGTTATCTCAGAGACTTAGGAAGTTAAGACAGGAGAATCACAATCGCAGCCAGCCTCAGCAACTTAGTGAGACCCTGTCTCAAAATGAAAAACATAGATGCCCGGGTATATAGTTCAGTGGTAGAGTGCCCTGGGTTCAATCACTAGTGTTGCAAAAAACAAAGAAAAGAAAGAAAAAAATGAGGGAGGAGGAAAACAGTAACAGATCATGAATTAAGGCCTGAGAGTTTATCCATGTTGTTCCTGTTTTGGTCCCTGTCTGTCTTGAAGGGACAGTGTAAAGCCAGATGACCAAAAGGAGGTGAATTAAAACCACTGGGCAAGGCTTTATTGGAAATATGCTCTCGGGCTAAACTCTCCCATCCATCAGAGTGTGTCCGGGAGAATCGCACACATGTTCCGTGGTACAGAAAATTTTAAAAGGCCCGATCAGGAAGGGGAGGCCTGAAGGCAGGAAGAGAAGATCAGAGGATCCTGCTGAGGTCAGAGTCCTTCCAGGGTGAGTCAGAAAAAGCCCAGTGATTGACAGGAGGTGCCTCTCCTGCTGACATCAGCGTCTGGCTGGCTGCTCCTCTGTGCATGCGGGCTGCTTTGTTCCTATGACTGCCCCAGCCGCCCCTAACCGGACACCCGGAACCGACCTAACATTCCGGCCTTTTTGATGATATGGGACAGTAAATTCCGTCTGGCTACTTCCTGTGGTATTGGGGGCGCCAGAGAGGGGGAGATGGCTCGGGTGTTGGTCAGGCAGGGAGGCAGATGCAGGGGTGTGGGAGCCTCTGGTTGTCAGTCATGTTGCTTGAATGTAGAAGCACCAACTGGGGGTAGGAACAGAGGCTTGGGAGACATTACTAGTTAGCAGAAAAAGAGGGCTGCAGAGAAATTTTGAGTTTGGTGGGCCCCAGTGCAGTCGGAGTCCAAGGCTGGATGGTTCTGTAATGAAACTTGTTCAAGTTTCTGAGTAGCGGTTACTGCATAACCAAGTCCTCCTGCCCCCAGCCCAGAGGCAGTGAATGGAACATGAAACAAAAAATAAGGCCTATATCTTTTAGAACCTATTGGATTAAAGATATACCTTATAAATCGGTCTCTGAGCAAAGTAGAGTGTAAAAAAACTTTTATAGTTGGATAAAATGTATCTGCTCAGAAATCTTAATTTTAGCACACAGAATAAAAATCATGAGTTCAAATATAGAATTTAAGAATAAAGAGTCCTAGAAAAAATGACATGGCCATTATTTCAGTAAAGCAATATGAGAAAACGGAGGAAGAAGGGAGTGGGGAGAGTGAAAGCTTGATTTAAAGCAGCAACCCCCCGAGGGGGGGTTTGGCACCATTTGTAAAGCCAGATGGCCAAAAGGAGGTGAATTAAAACCGCTGGGCAAGGCTTTATTGGAAATATGCTCTCAAGCTAAACTCTCCCGTCCATCAGAGTGTGTCCAGGAGAATCACGCACATGTTCCGCGGTACAGAAAATTTTATAAAAGGCCTGGTCAGGAGGGGGAAGGCTTAAGGCAGGAAGAGAAGGTCAGGGAATCCTGCTGAGGTCAGAGTCCTTCCTAGGTGAGTCAGGAAAAGCCCACTGATTGACAGGAGGTGCCTCTCCTGCTGTCAGCATCTGGCTGGCTGCTCCTCTGCGCATGCAGGCTACTTTGTTCCCGCACCTGCCAGACACCCTGAACCGACCTAACAGACAGCCCTTAACCTGTGGGATCTGATGCTTAATTATCCCGTTTATAAAGTGCTGACAAAGGAGCAATTAGCCAATCTGTTTATTGTTCTATTTTTTTTATTATAATTATTATTTAGTAGTGGGGATTGAACCCAGGGGTGCTTTATCACTAAACTACATTCCAGCCCTTTTTATTTTTTTGAGACAGGGTTCTGCTAAGTTTCTGCAGCTGGCCTTGAATTTGTGATTCACCTGCCTCAGCCTCCTGAGGTTCTGGAATTATAAGCCTGCACCACTGCACCCAGCTGTTTATAGTTTTATTCACAGTCATGTATAAGTTAAATCTTTCAAGTAGAAATGATAAAAGGAGAGAGTTGTTTTTAAAAATAATTTTATTCATGGCACAAAAATGTTAGAATAATAAAAGTACAATATAACTTTTTAAAAATAGGGCTTGAAGGGTTATGGAAAATAATATTCCTACAAGACAGCCCCCAGGAAAAATAGAGCAACAGTGTGGCTTGTTCTTGTAGAAATATTATTTTCCATAACCCTTCAGAGCTAACACACCAAATGTAATAATAATAATTTAATATAATTTATGTGCTTAACATATTTAGAAAATTCTTTTGTGAGGTTTCCTTTTTATATCATTTAAGGATCATGAGCCTTAGACACAGCAGCATCTCCTGGTTTTGGGGGGATTTTTTTGTTTTTGGCATTTGAGTCTTTACCTTAAGTTCTTGTCAGTCTGTTTTTTTAGGGATTGTTCTGAAAGCAGCCACTTAAAAATGTACCCATGTTTCCTAGAATTTGGCCCCATTAGAATGCTCCCAAAATGAAACATCTTAAATCCAGTCACACTTGAGAAACTTCATCTTGCTCTCCAGCTCAGTTTTCAGATGAGAATATCCAATTGCCTCAGTGTTAGTGGGGTCCACTCCTGGTCCATTGGAAAGTATTTTCAGGGAAACAGGAGTTTTAAGTATCATAGGAACATGAGTTGACTACTTTCTTCTTTTCAATTCTGTGGTGATTTCAGAATGATCAAGTAACACCAGGAAGGAAGACCATTTTTAGGTGTCTAAGGAAGCCCTATAAAGGCTATTATCACCTCAGAAGATAGCTTAGTATTTAAAAACAAAACAAAACAAAACCTCATTTTAAATGAGAACTTTCTCACAATATTTAATAAATGAAGTCAAACTAACATTTTAAGTGTTTATCAGTCCAATATGAACCAGTAAACTATTATCTTAAAACACTCCCTCTCCAAATTCCCTATTCCTTTGAAGTACAGAAGGCATGCAGAGGAAATTAATTGAGGATACTTATGTTATCTCCAAAATCTGACTAGGAAGTTGAACAACAAAGGAAAAAAAAAAATTGTGTGTGTGTGTGTGTGTGTGTGTGTGTGCATGCGCTGGAGATGTAGCTCCAGGGTATAGCCCTGGATTCAATATCAAAAAAAAAAAAAAAACAACAACAACCCAGAGTCCAAGTGCTGCAGGGAAAGAGCACCCAGCACCTGAGCTCTGTGATTGTGACTCAGGTGTTTATGATTCATCCTTGCTGTACCTTTCAGTCATTAAGAATACTATTCTGTAATGTGACTTCTACACATACAGAATGTTTGTCTTCTAAACTTTATCAAGGTCACCAGAGCTACCTCAGTGCCCCTTAAATTCCTCTAGACACTTCTACAAAGCCACTAAAGTGAGGAGGCTCCTCCTAGTGAACAGACACTTGAAGGGCAAGGCTGGGTAGTCCTAGCATCTGAAGAAATTTCTAGAAGAAGTCAATCCGGAGGTAGAACCTGAGAAAACAAAATAAATAAATGAGTACTTCAAGCCCTAAATCTGCAAGGGAGAGAAACATTTTTAAATTGTGCATTTTTAATCTCAAGGCCAAGCATATTCCTAGCTTGAGGCAATATTATAGATATAAATCTTCATAGCTAAAGAATATGAAGGATGATTGGAAGTATAAGAGAATGTAGAGCTAGTCTAATTTTCTCCACATGAAATATGTGTCAGGCAAGTGTTTATTAAGGCAGTTATCACCAATCAAATGCTATTGATCAAGGCTCTCATGTGTGGGGCAAAGATGCATCAGACATGGTTGCTCTTTTCCATAGGCATGTCTATAAAGGGTATAAGACATGAAAATAAACCCAGGGCTGTACAGAATTTCAGAGGCCAAATTCTCAAAAACATGTGATAGTTATTGGATCTTCTTGGAGGGGAAAGGACAGATTTCAGTATCAAGAAGTGAACAATACACTGAAATGAAAGGAAAACAAAGTTGGTGTTTGAAAAATTGCTTAAGGAAAAATGTGTAGTGAAAGGAGCTTAAAGTCCGATTTGAGTCCTGGTAGGTCCTTATCTATATAACCTCAGCCACATCACTCACCTTCTGGCAGTTTCAGGTTTCTCTCCCATAAAATGGAGATGGAAAGATACTGCTCAAAGAAATTTTTATTTTATTTATTTATTTTGTGGTACTGGAGACTAAACCCAGGGGTGTTCTACCCCTGAGCTTCATCTCCAGTCATTTCTATTTTTCATTTTGAGACAGAGTCCAAGTTGCTAAATCTGGTCTCAAACTGGTGATCCTCCTGCCTCAGCCTCCTCAGTAGCTGGGATTAGGTGTACACTACCATATTGGGCTCATAGAGATTTTTAGAAGACTAAGATGAAATGGTAGGCTGGGCATGTTAACACACATCTGTAATCCCAGTATCTCAAAAGGCTGAGGTAGGAAGATAGCAAGTTAGAGGTCAGCCTCAACAATTTAGAGAGGTCCTGAGCAACTTACTGAGACTCTGTCTCAAAAAGAAAGAAAAAAAGGGCAGAGGTAGGGATGTAGCTCAGTGATAAATCACCTCTGATTTCAATCCCTACTATCAAAGAAAAAATAAAAAAGATGAAATGGTGTTTTCGAAAAACCTAAGAGGGTTATTTTTCATTTTCTTTTATTTTTAAAGGAAATTCTACAGATTCTCATTTCCCCTACAGGTGTTACCCCAAATTTCATAAGTCAAAGCTAAACTGTTCATAGGGGTTATAAATACCCTAAACCTGATATCAGCCTAGGATTTCAATGTTCTAATGTTTCTCTTACATGAAAAGACCACGGTCTTTTAGAACACAAAATTGACAGATGTCAACAGTGTAACTCTCACAAAAGCTAAATTTCCTTTAACAGAAAGAACATTCCAGATCCTTGATTGTAATCATCGTCCTGTATGTAGAGTCACTAAGACAGATCTAAAGTCTTGAACTCCAATCCCTAGCATTTAGCGTGTTCACATAGGTGCCTGGAAATGATGCTATGTGAACAATAGTAAGAACTGAGGATGTTGGGACTGAAGAGATCAGCTGGCATGAAGAGTTAAAAGTTTCAAAACTTTTCCTGTAGGCATTGGGGTCTCTTCTGAGTTTTTAAGTGAGAAAAGGACATGACAGAATAATTCTTTTTTTTTTTTTTTTTTTAATATTTTTTTAGTTGTAGATGGACACAATGTCTCTATTTTATTGCTTTGTATGTGGTGCTGAGGATCAAACCCAGGGCCTCACGCATGCGAGGCGAGCGCTCCACTGCTGAGCTACAATCCCAGCCCCCAGAATAATTCTTTTTTAAAAATAATTTTTTTAAATTTATTTTTTAAATGCATTTCAAGTCATAGTACATATATACAGCTCAATTTTCCATATCTCTGGTTGCAAACAAGAGAGAGTCACACCATTCACATCTTCATACATGTACCTAGAGTAGTGATGTCCATCTCATTCCACCATTTTTGCTACTCCCATTCTCCCTTCCCCTCCCTCACCTCCTCCTACTCCATCCAAAGTTCCTCCATTTCTCCCATGCTCCCCACCCCTACCCTCATTATGTATCAGCATCCACTAATCAGAGAGAACATTTGGCCTTTGGTCTTTTGGGGATTGGCTGACTTCAGTTAGCATGATGATCTCCAATTCTATCCATAATGCCCTAATTTTATTTCTCTTTTATTGCTGAGTAATATTCCATTATGTATATATACCACAGTTTCTTTATTCATTCATCTATTGAAGGGCATCTAGGTTGCTTCCACAGTTTAGCAATTGTGAATTGTGCTGCTATAAACATTGAAGTGGCTGCATTGTTATAGTATCCTGTTAAGTCTTTAGGGTATAGGCTGAGGAGTGGGATAGTGAGGTCAAATGGCGGTTCCATTAAAGTTTTTTAAGGAATCTCCATACTGCTTTCCAGATAGGTTGCACCAATTTGCAGTCCCAACAACAATGTTTGAGTGTGCCTTTTTCACCACATTCTTGCCAGCACTTATTGTTGCTTGTATTTTGGATAACTGCCATTCTGACTGGGGTGGGATGAAATCTTAGAGTAGTTTTGATTTGCATTTCTCTAATTTCTAGAGATGTTGGACATTTCTTCATATATTTGTTTATTGATTGTATATCTTCTTCTAAGAAGTTTCTATTCAGCTCCTTAGCCCATTTATTGATTGGGTTGTTTTTTGGTTTTTGTTTTTTTTTTTTTGGTGTTAAGTTTTTTGAGTTCTTTATATATCCTGGAGATCAGTGCTCTATCTGATGTGCATGTGGCAAAAAATTTGCTCCCAGAATGTAGGCTGTCTGTTCATCTCATTGATTGTTTCTTTTGCTGAGAAGAAGCTTTTTAGTTTAAATCCACCCCATTTTTTGATTCTTGCTTTTATTTCTTGTGCTTTAGGAGTCTTGTTAAGGAAGTCGGGGTCTATTCTGACATAATGAAGATTTGGGCCTACTTTCTCCTCAATTAGGTGCAGTGTCTCTGGTCTAATTCCTAAGTCTTTGATCCATTTTGAGTTGAGTTTTGTGCATGGTGAGAGATAGGGATTTAGTTTCATTTTGGTGTATATGGATTTCCAGTTTTCCCAATATCATTTGTTGAAGAGGCTGTCTTTTCTCCAGTTTATGTTTTGGCACCTTTGTCTAGTATGAGATAACTGTATTTATGTGGGTTAGTCTCTGTGTCTTCTATTCTGTACCATTGGTCTGCATGTCTATTTTGGTGCCAATACCATGCCATTTTTGTTACTATAGCTTTGTAGTATAGTTTAAGGTCTGGTATTGTGATGTCTCCTGCTTCACTCTTCTTACTGAGGATTGCTTTGGCTATTCTGGGTCTCTTATTTTTCCAAATAAATTTCATGATTGCCTTTTCTATTTCTATAAGAAATGACTGGGATTTTAATTGGGATTGCATTGAATCTGTATAGCGCCTTGGGTAGTATGGCCATTTTAATAATATTGATTCTGCCTATCCAAGACCATGGGAGATCTTTCCATCTTCTAAGATCTTCTTCAATTTCTTTCTTTAGTGTCTTATAGTTTTCATTGTAGATGTCTTTCACTGCTCTTGTTAGGTTGATTCCCAAGTATTTTATTTTGTTTTTTGAGGTGGTTATGAATGGAGAAGTTTTCCTGATTTCCCTTTCAGAAGATTTATTGCTGATGTATAGAAATACATTTGATTTTGGGGTATTGACTTTATATCTTGCAATTTTGCTGAATTCATTTATTAATTCTAAAAGTTTTCTGGTGGAATTGGTTGGATCCTCCAAGTATATTATCATGTTGTCTGCAAATAATGATAGTTTTGAGTTTTTCTATTCCTATTTGTATCCCTTTAATTTCTTTCATCTGTCTAATTGCTCTGGCTAGAGTTTCAAGGACTATATTGAATAAGTGTGGTGAATGAGGGCATCTTGTCTTATCCAGTTTTTAGAGGGAATGCTTCCAATTTTTCTCCATTTAGGATGATGTTAGCCTTAGGTTTAGCACAGACTGCTTTAACAATGTTGAGGTATGTTCCTACTATCCTTAGTTTTCCTAGTGTTTTAAACATGAAAGGGTGCTGTATTTTATCAAATGTTTTCTCCACATCAATTGATAAAATCATGTGATTCTTATCTTTAAGTCTATTGATGTGATGGATTGCACTTATTGATTTCTGTGTATCCACCAAAAGTAAGAGATATAGGGAAAATGAATGATTGGAGTATGAATTTAGCCCAGGGGTATTCTTCAAGATAAATCAAATTGGTGTTTTATAAATAAAGATATTGAGTTGGCTGACAAGAAGAGAACATTTCAAGATGGCAGAATAGCACCACAAAGGAAGAGGCTGCAATAGGCAAATTGCATGAGGGGAAAAATTGAGAGAGAGGCCAAGCACCCTGAATCTGTTTAGAGAAATCTGAATGAAGTTTTTGAGGTGAGGTAGTAGGTAAAAGAGCTCACTTTTGGTACTAAGAGGAAGAAAGACTGCCTCATGATTAGCACGATCCCATATGTTCCACATGGGTAGAGAAGAGCTAGAGGAAGCTATCTTTTCACATTCTGTTCAGCCTCAGGCTTCTTCAGGTCCACTGTAAATTTGGGATGTCCTTCTCATCTCCACTCCTGCCCCATTCCTTGTCTTAGTGCATTGTTCTTGGAGATAAGCATGAACAATAAAAATGATATTAAATTGTGTCTGTGTTTCAGCAAGATTTCAGACTTAGATCTAGAGTAGTGGTTCTCAGACCAGGGGGAGCTTTCATCCCCACCCCCCAGGACATTTGGTAATACTTCAAAATGACATTTGGTTTTCACAACCAGGGCAAAGGTACTCCTGGCACCTAGTGAATAGAGGCTAGGCAACTTGCTAAACATTCTATAGTGTACAGAACAGCACACTAAAACAAAGAATTGTCTGTCCCAAAATATTGATAGTAATAGCGCTGAGGATGAGAACCCCTGAATTTGAGGGTAAGGTTGAATAGTTTGTAGCTGAAATACTCTTGAGCCCACTGGACTCTCTTATCCTACCCATGGGGTAATCTGCTCATAACACAGTCTCTATTGACTTCTCTGAGCATTGATATTTTTGTGTGTGTGTGCTGAAAGCTGGAAAAAGCAGCAGATGGTGGTCTTCTAATTTTCTTTGCTCAGTGTATGTGATTTCAACTCCAGGAAGATTCAGAATCCCTTCCTGGTGATTAAAGCTACAGCTTTGACCTAGTGGTTCCTCAATCACAGAGATCTAGGACAGAGTATGTCTAAGCCACAAATTTAAATATCCTAGACATATTTTCATCAACCACTCCCCATCTTTCATCCAAAAATGTGTTCTGAAGATTTGAGAATTGGTAAAACCATCTGTGGCCATGTAGTTTCTCAACATTAGTGCATCTTGTCTTCTTTCAAGAAAATAACTCTTGCCCTTGAAATCTTGATGTTCTGCCTTTCCTCTAACTCCAAACCAAAGATTAAAAATATCAGTTAGCACTGGAGATGTTTTTAAATTAGTTAGCAACCCTCCGTATCTGCAAAAAAATACAAATTAGGGAAAATTAAGGGTACTGACTTCTTGTCTTTGTTAACTCCAGCACCTAGGAAAGTGCCAGGCTCATAGTAGGTGTCAAAAATATTTGTGCAGTGAATAAAAAGAACTTGTTGAGACAAGTAAAGGAGACACAGAAGTTGTCACAGACTTGCTCAAACATGAAGAGTGTTTTAGTCAGTGTAAGGAGCATATGCCATAGACATGCCTAGACAGGCCAGGGACTCACTAAGTTTCTGGCCATAAGGAACAGCAGCCATTGACATGCTTGGTTATGTCTGCTTGCAATGGATAAGGGGCTGTAAGGGGAACTAGCCATAGGCATGCTTAGCAATGACTGGTTACAATTGATAGGGAGCACAGCTCAATGTACATGAGCAAAGAATATGCCCAGTTGCAATTACATCATCTCACTGGATATAACCAGTGGACATCAACCCTCACTGGGTGTAACTGATCACCAGCTTACACCACCAACTTGGAACTGTATTTAAACTGCTTGTCCTGCCAC
Source organism: Geosciurus inauris (assembly GCA_004024805.1). Taxonomy (NCBI): domain Eukaryota; kingdom Metazoa; phylum Chordata; class Mammalia; order Rodentia; family Sciuridae; genus Geosciurus; species Geosciurus inauris. The sequence continues at coordinate 42,796 of PVHX01011579.1, forward strand.
ATTGGGGGTTTTTGCTCCAAAGATATTAGTGAGACTGGCTGCTTTGTTATCCGTCCCTGGATCAACTCCACCATTCCCTGACATCCAGCCATCGGCTGAAGAGAACCACCAAAGATAATGTCTGCTCTTTGGCTAAGAGAAGTCACAGGGCACCGGAGGTATTCTGGGGCTCGTGGTTGCCCTAGGATTGTGTGAATTACTTGTAGTGTTTAGTTGCCCTAGGATGGTGTGACTTACCTATGGTGTTTAATTAGTACACATTTACTGCTAGTTGGGGTGCTCCAGCACACCCAACACTTTTTGCATTAATTATTTATATTTGATGATTGGTGTGATTGAATATACACTTGCATTTAAAGACAGTCCACCTCTGGGGCTGGGATTGTGGCTCAGAGGTAGAGCACTTGCCTCGCATGTGTGGGGCACTGGGTTCGATCCTCAGCACCATATAAAAAAAAAAAAAAAAAAAAAATAAAATAAAGATACTGTGTCCATCTACAACTAAAAAAAATATTTAAAAAAAAAAAAAAAAAGACAGTCCACCTCTGAGTAATTAATTGTGCCACTCATGACAGTCAGCTATTTCACTGGTGCGACTAAAAGATCTGACCAGAACAATTGTAGAGGAGGAAAGGTTCATTTGAGGGCTCACAGTTTCAGAGGTCTTAGTCCACAGAAAGCCAGCTGCATTTCTTGGGGCTCGAAGTGAAGCAGAACATCATGGCAGAAGAGTGTGGCAGAGGGAAGTAGCTCATGTGGTGGTCAGGAAGTAGAGAGAGACTCCACTTGCCAGAAACAAACATATACGCAAAGCCACACCCCAATTCCCACCTCCTCCAGCCACACTCTACCACTGCAGTTACCACTCAGTTAATCCCTATCAGGGATTAAATCACTGATTGAGTTAAGACTCTTACAACCCAATCATTTCTCCTCTGAACCTTCTTGCATCGTGTCACACATGAGCTTTTAGGGGACACCTCACATCCAAACCATAACAAGAAGAAAATAGGCTGAAATGACAGAGAGATGCTAAAACACACCAATAGAGTTTAGGCTTCCAGAAATTGAGATCATGATGATAGAAAGGTAGTACTTACTGTAAATGCAATAGGGACTTAAAAAACCAACGACGATTATGCAACCCACAAAACCCCCTAAGATGTAGACCCAGAAATGATTGGCAGGAAGATCTTCCTTGACTGTGGAGGGAAAAGAAAAATATCAGCTACAACTTGGTTTCCATCCTATCCTCTTCTATATACACATGTGGAGAATTATTCACTTCTTTGCCTGGTCAGCTCACCAAGACACACCTGCTAACAATTTTCTTGTATAATTCTTGAATCAGACACATACTGTGGGCAACTGATATTCAGATGTCAGATATTGAATGAGAAGGACAACTTGAACTTTTGCATTTACCATGTTAAGTGAGCATAAAAAAGAGTCTAAGGCCTGGTACAGTGCACTTCTATAATCCCAGCAACTCAGGAGGCTGAGGCAGGAGGATGGCAAGTTCAAGGCCAACTTTAGCAACTTAGCAAGACCCTTGACAACTCAAGGAGATGCTGTCTCAAAACAAAAAATAAGAAGAGCTGAGTTTGTAGCTCAGTGGTAAAGTACCCCTGGCTTCAATCCCTAGTATCCCACCCCGCAAAAGAAAGTCAATCTGAGGAGATACTTTAAAAGGCATCTCTTCTACATTACTTGGTCTTCCTACTAATACTGAGTTGATGTCCCATTCTAAATATACCTTATTTTTCCTTCTCTAGTTCTGTCCTGCTTTCTAACTTTCTCTTAGTGTGTTCCCTTCCCGCACACACTATCCAGGTCCTGTCTATGATTCCAGTCCTCCTAGACGATCTCATCCATTTCCAAGGCTTGAAATACCATGTGATATTATATTTCTGATCTCATTTCCAAGCTCCAGATTTTGTAGTTTTAGATCCTGAGTACAATGGTTAGAGGCCAGCTTCTCCACCTGATTAGAACTGAACTCACTATATTCTTTCCAAAGCATATCTGCCACCTATATTCACCAGTACAGTGAGCACCGCCATTAGTTACCCCAATAGAGTGACATGTTTGCTTGGTGTTCACTTCCCAGTAGCCTCCCATGTGCTTTCTGTGCCTTCTTCACAGTATCTCTGGTGTTAATTGCTTTTTTCCCAAATCTCTGGCAAGGACTGCTTTAGTTTGGACTTTTATTATCTCCCACTTCAGTAGCCTCCAAACTGGTCTTGGCCTCAGGTGTCCTAGGCTGTAATAATTCCTATACATTGCTGCTGCAGTAATTGTTAGGTCAATTCTGGATCTCGCGCTTCTCGCGGGGCGGGCACAGAACGTTCAGCATGACAGACTCGGTGCTGCTGCTGTGGCGCAGCCCAGCTGCTCCACATGGCTGAGGGTCCACAAGACCTGGCCCTAGCTCATCAGTCACCCGCCCGGCCGCCACTCTGGACGCTGCGCTATGTTGTGTTAGGACGGTTTGGGGCAGCCCTGGGGAATGAAACATCAAGCAGCCTGCAGACCAAAGGAGCAACCAACCAGACGCTGACACGTAAGCAGTAATGGCGCCTCCTACCAATCAGCGGACTTCTCCCGACTCATCCCAGAAGGACTCTGACTTCAGCAGGATCCCAGGGGAACACAGGACTCCAGATACCTCCTCTTCCTATCCCATGCCCTCCTTTTTCTGCCTGGGGCCCTCCTTTTCCTGCCCCAAGCCCTCCCCTTCCTACCCAGGCCCTATAAATTTTGCATACCACAGAACACATGTGCCATTCTCTGCTCTGATGGACGGGGGAATTTATCCCTGAAGTATACTTCCAATAAAACCTTGCTCAGTGGTTCTAATTTGCCTCCTTTGATCACCTCACTTTACATTGATCATTCTAAAATGTGATTCTGATCACAGAATACCTACTAATGATAGAACATTGGCTCTTTGTTGTTGTTGTTGTTGTTAAACACCAGATTACAAGGTCATCAAGGGATTACCAAGGTTGTTCTCTACCAACCAAAATGACACACAAAATAACAAAGAGGCCCTCACCTGCCTGCTATTATCCTGGGATTCTGGAATTTTGCAGTTTCTGGCTCACTGCTGGCTTCCTCTCAGAGGGAGTTTCATTTAGCCTTAAGGACCTTATGTGAGTGAGAGAAAGAAGGAACCAGAACTGGCAGCAGCCAACTGGCCCTGAAGGGATGCTATTAAAAATCTGTCAACACACCAGGGGGCAGACTCAGAAGCCAGAGTGTATTGGGCAAGGACACCTGCATGTAAAGCTTATTAAACACTATGAACGGGGTCCCTGATTTACCTCTTTCCAGTTTATCAAGGTTTAACAAATTTAGCAGGTCTAGACTACAAAAATCATATGCCCAATCTGTTTAGTTAATTACTGGATTTTTTTCCAGATCAGGTATTCTTATAGCAAAGCTTTACTCACATTAACCTATAACATTTTTATGATCTATACACACCTAATCTATGCGTGTTTATGGGGTCAGCCCTTGACCACACACAGACGCATTATTTACTTTTGACTCAACTCTAAATGATGCCTGCAGCCCAGTTAGTGAGATCTGAAGAGTTTATACTCTAAAAGCTCTCCCACCACAAAAACAAAACCTACATACACATTGACCAGCAATAGTGCCTGGGCCAAATCTGGTCTACTGCCTATTTTAAATAAGGGTTTTTTGTGGGGTTTTTTTTGGTACTGGGAATGGAACTCAGGGGCACTCAATTACTGAGCCACATCCTCAGCCCTATTTTGTGTTTTATTTAGAGAGAGGGTCTCACTGAGTTGTTTTAGCGCCTCACCATTGCTGAGTCTGGTTTTGAATTCGCAATCCTCTTGCCTCAGCCTCCCGAAGTGCTGGGATTACAGGCATATGCCACCGTGCCTCGCTTAAATAAGGTTTTACTCAAACACAGCCATGTCGCTCATTGATGGCTTGCTCATGCTGCTTTTATTCTACAGCAGCAGAACCCAGCTGTTGCAGCAGACATTGTGTGACCTGTAGAGTCTGAAATACTTACTATCTGACTCTTTTCATAAAAATTTTGGCAACCCTTGTCCTAAAATGTCACATATACCCATATTCCAAACATAAATAATGTCCAAAGTAAAATACAATTCAAGCTACTGGTACTGATTAACCTCTGTACTAATTTCCATATAGAGAATAATCTAAAATTGGCTGACTAATGATAAATCTCTAAAGTAAAAATAAACCCCGAATTAAAACAAACCCTGAAATAATAAACTTTCATTATTATGTGATTCAAGCCTTATTTTTATAAATTTTTAGAATATATAAAATATGATTGAGAAAATGAGTTTAGAGCATTGATAAACCTTGTCAAAATTGGTTTATATTGGACCAGAAAATTTTATCTCATTACCCACTGAGGAAAATAGTTTAAGAATCTACCTCAGCTGGGTGTGATGGCGCACACCTGTAATCCCAGCACCCTGGGAGGCTGAGACAGGAGAATCATGAGTTCAAAGCCAGTCTCAGCAATGGCAAGGTGCTAAACAACTCAGTGAGACCCTGTCACTAAATAAAACACAAAATAGGGCTGGGGATGTGGCTCAATTGTTGAGTACTCCTGAGTTCAATCCCCAGTACCAAAAAAAAAAAAAAAAAAAAAGGGAGAGAATCTACCTGAAGACTGAAAACTCTAGAATAGATACACTAGAATGAAGTAGTATGCCATCTAAAATATCTCAACAACAAGAAGGCATAAGTCATACCATGTATTATGCTCCATATTTACATACCACTGAATCATACTGTATCATACTTGGTACAGTATTTCTCATTAAACAGACACAAAATGTACCTTTGGTAGTGGAACTGGGGATTGAGGGAGGGTTGGAGGAGGGTCGGGGAGGGTCCCAATGGTCCTCTGTTATGGTTAGCCATAGGAGTTAGAAAATGAAGTTCAAGTGTCTGAGTTCTCCTATGATAGCCTACTGTGGGTTTAACGTACATAATAAACTCAACTTTTTTCTTTTCTGTTTTCAGATGATCTCATCTCTTAGGGAAAGAGATTTCTATTGTTACTCCCTATAGGGTCAAATATTGACTCAAAAAATGAATTTTTTCTTCAAGTATTGCCCACAACATTTTTTAAAATATTTTTTTAGTTGTTGATGGACCTTTATTTTATTCATTTATTTATATGAGGTGCTGAGAATTGAACCCAGGGCCTCACACATGCAAGGCAAGTGCTCTGCCACTGAGCTACAACCACAGCCCCCTGCCCACAAAATTTTTAATCACTCACATTTTTACCAAACTTGGTTCTGAATAAACCAGTAGTTCTTATAAAGCACATTCAGTCACAAAAGACAAAGATTTTATACCCTGGGACCACAGACGTAGGCTGCTCTAAAAGGAAGTGCCAAAACCCTGAAGGAAATTCTAAGGACATACAAATTTTAATGCTTTATTTACTTATTTCTGGTACTAGATGTTAAATCCATAGGCTATCTACCACTGAGCTACCTCCCCAGCTCCCCCTCCTTTTTTATTTGAGACAGGGCCTTACTAAATTGCTGAGGCTGACCTCGAACTTCTGATCCTCTTGCCTCAGCCTCCCTAGTCAGTGGGATTACAGGTGTGTGCCACTATGGCCAAGCAAATTTTAATGCTTTTAATGGAAACAATATTATTATAATAACTCATCAAGATGACTACCTGATGAACAGTAGTTATTAAGTATATAAATTTTAGTATATTCATTCTAGGAACATTATCATAACACTTTGTGCAACAACCCTAACAAGTCATAATAGCCTATCTCGTGTGTCTAAAATGACTGTAAAATTACTATCAAAGTCAGTAAGTTTGATCTATAGCACATCTGGCTGAGTTCTCAGATTCCATGCAATAGAACATCCCCAGGAAAATGTGGCTTACGTTTTTCCCAGTTGAAGATCTGTGACACTGATAAGTCTCCATATTTGATGAGACACACGAAGCTGTGGTTGCTCGTGACATTGAAATCCAGCTTGCTGTGAACAGTGTACAGCTCAGTTTCTGGATCTTGGTAAACTGTAGTGTTGACGGCTTTTACCTCTTTTCCATTTTCCAACCAGGAGAGGTAAGGCTTAGGAAATCCTCCAGAGGTTGAACATACTATCCTTCTAAGGTCAGAAGATGAATGTTCAAAGTCTGTTATGTTTGGAGTAGGGAAGTCAGCTAAAGAAAGAACAGGACAGAACTAGTCATATATCTAGGCATATGGCTTTATATTCTTAGTCAATGATTTGGTTTTATTAAGAATGATAAAATAAGATATAATTTGCAACTCCCTATTAGTCATTAATAGTTATGTATAATCCAAAGACTTTAATTTGAATGGTTGTGTCCATTCTTTTCACCACTTTTGATGGAGATCAGAAGGAAAGAAAGAAGTGAGTTCATGTGAATAAATGTTGACATAGTACTTGTGATTGTTAGAGGTGAAGAGAAAAATAACAAACATTTATTGAGCTCTATTTAGTTAGGTCTGGACATTATCTTATTTTGTCTTCACAACAACACTGAGAGGTAGGTAGAGATTAAAAAAAAAGGTCTGATGTCAAGCCAGACACAGTGGTGCACACTACTGGTCCCACCTACTGGGGAAGCTGGGCAGAGGGATCACTTGAGCCCAGGAGTTTGAAGCCAGCTTGGGCAATGTAGCAAGACTTTGTTGCTTAAAAAATATAATTAAAAGGTTGAATGTCAGTAACTTTATAAGATGTAACCTAATATAATTCCTATGTTATAAATAATCAAACTAGATCTAGGGGAATCAAAAACTCAAAGGTAACAGAACTGGGATTTGCATTCTGGTTTTTCTTATGCCAGAGCCTGTCCTTGCTATCCTCTTTCCTTCCTTTTCCCCTGTCACTTGAGGTACACAAGTACCTCTCTTCTATTGGATCTGTTTACTTAGTTAACTATAATGAGCATGTGTGAAGCCACCCTCCTGACCCATTTTTAGTTGGCATTATTATTTCCTACTTATTAATTTATCCCATAAGTTCAAATCATTACTTTCATATGTTTGTTTCTTTTCACATCAATATGACATGGGTTATAACCTGGAATAACAAATCAAATAAATCATATTCTAAATTATTCAAAGCCAGATGGTTCATAGGCACAAAAACATTTGCAAAATACCACTTCAATAGACTCAAGTAAAAAATTCAGAATGGTTCTGGTTGAAGTAGTTCATTTTTTCCTTTTTGTTTTCTCTTAACTGATGTCACTCCACCCACATCCCAGGACACCACTAATTTCTTTTTTTTAATATTTTTTTAGTTATAGATGGACACAATGTCTTTATTTCATTGCTTTGTATGTGGTGCTGAGGATCGAACCCAGCCTCACACATGCGAGGCAAGCGCTCTACCACTGAGCTACAATCCCAGCCCAGGACACCACTAATTTCATGTTTAGCTGTCCTTGGTCTTCTACTGTAATCTGCCACCACAGCCTGCCCTCCCTAAAAGATTTTCTCTTCCCTTTCTTGGACTTTGTGTGTGTGTGTGGTGCTAGTAATTGAACTCAGGGTCTCACACATGCTAGGCAAGGTTGAACTACATCCCCAGCCCTTTTTATTTTATTTTATTTATTAAAAATTGTTCTAATTAGTTATACATGACAGTAGAATGCATTTTGACACATTGTACATGAATGGAGCCCAAGTTCTCATTCCTCTGGCTGTACATGGTGCAGAGTCACACCAGTTATGTAATCATATATGTATACAGGGTAATAATGTCCATCTCATTCCACCTTCCTTTCCACCCCCACACTCTTAACTTCCCTTCACTTTCCCCTCAATCCAGAGTTCCTCCATTCTTACCTCTCCCCCCGCCCAACACACACACTATGGATCAGCATCTGTTTATCAGAGAAAACATTTGGCCTTTGGTTTTTTGGGTTTGGCCTATTTCATTTAGCATACTATTCTCCAGCTCTATCCATTTACCTGCAAATGCTATAATTTCATTCTTCTTTAAGGCTGAGTAATATTCTATTGTGTATATATACAACATTTTCTTTATCCATTCATCTGTTGAAGGGCATCTAGGTTGGTTCCATGATTTAGCTATTGTGAATTGAGCTGCTATGAACATTGATGTGGCTGCATCACTGTGGTATGCTGATTTTAAGTCCTTGGATATAAACCAAGGAGTGGGATAGCTGGGTTAAATGGTGACTGACTCTAAGAAGGAAATGAAATAAGATACATCCCTTTTTGGTAAAATTTCCACCTGAAACAATAGATGTATGTCTTTTAGGGGATTAAGAATCAATTAGCCTTAAAAAAAAAAAAAAAGGCTGGAAAATAATCTGGTTGAGTACCAATTAAAAAACAAAAACAAAACAATAAAATAAAAAACCCCAGGGTGGGGAAGATCTATCAGCCTAGAAAAAAATCACCTACCTTTGATAGACAGCATCACTGAAGTCAAGTGTTCCAATTTAAAAGAGCCTTTTTCAGTCTTTTGAACCACACAGGTGTATGTACCCCTGTCCGACAGGCGCAAGGCCTTGATTACCAGGGAGAGGTTATTAGTGATGTTGTGGGAGGCCCGGTTCTTGTACTGGGGCCATGTTTGCACTTCCCCAGATATGATACTCAGCACCACTTCGTTTTCTTTTTGCCAGTAAATGCGAACACTGGACAGCTCGTCAGCAGAGACATTGTAATTACAGGACAGTGCTGCTGTTCCTTGAACTGTCTCAGTCACCTGGCTAATGCCTAAGGAGAGACAAATTTTTATTTTTATTAAATACAGATTCCTGCATGAGCAGATAGCAACAGAACTCAGATCATTGTTATCTAGTGACAAAGCATGATCAGAGAATCCAGTTTAGTTTTTTGGTTTGTTTCCCAATGTCTTTTTTTTTTTTTCTTTCATTATTTTTATTGTGGTTAAAAAAAAAACCATATACATAAAACTTACTATCACAACCCTTCTGAAGTGTAAAGTTCAGTAGTGTTAGTCACATAGTGTTAGTTCAATAGTATAGTCACATTGTTGTCAAACAAATCTCTAGAATGTTCATCTTGCAGATCTGAAACTCTGTCCCACTTAAACACCACCATCCTTTCCACTTTCCTCTGGCCCTAGTAACCACCATTCCACTGTTTCTAAGGATTTCACTACTGTACTCATATAAGTGGGAACATACACTGTTTGTCCTTTTTGCTGGCTTATTTCACTAAGCATAATGCCCTCAAGATTCATCCACGTCATGTCATATGACAAGACTTCATTTCCTTTTAAGGAATGAAAATAATATCTCACTAAATATACAAGCCATATTTTGTTAATCCATTCATCTGTCAATGGACACTTAGTTTCTTCCACCTCTTGGCTATTTATTGTGAATAGTGCTATTATGAATATGGGCGTACAAATATCTCTTCAAGACCCTGTTCTCAATTCTTTTGGATATGTACCCAAAGTGGAATTGCTGGGTCATATGATAGTTCTATTTTTAATTTTTAATTTTTTTTCTTACTCAGGGTTGAGCCCAGGGGTGCTTTACCACTAAGCTACATCCCCAGTAGCCAGCTTCAACTACTTAGCCCTCAGTAACTTAGCAAGACCCTGTCTCCAAACTAAAAAATAAAAAGGGCTAGATATATGGCTCAGTGCTAGGCTCAATCCCCAGTTCCACCCTCCCTACAAATGGCCCCAAAACATAGTGTGGAAGTGCCATCTGGTATCCCTCAGCCCAAGAGTCTGTGTTGCACCTTACAGAGAAAATAAGTGTGAAGTAAGCTTCCCTTGGACTTGGGAAATAGTGCTACCGGCTGGGAGTCCAATGTTAATGAAGCAACGATATATGTTCAATTCAGGGTCTTTCAACAGAAATGCATGTGAAAAAAGAGCTGATAAGTTGATGATGGTGTTGCTACTACAGGCTCACTGGAACCTAACCCTGCATTTTCCCCCTAGGAACAGTGATTCAGTTCAAGTTCAGTATTTGCTAATGCAGTGGTCATGGATTTTTGTGTGTGTGTGTGGTGCTGGAGATTGAACTGAGGGCCTTCCTTGCACATGCTAGGCAAGCTCTCTACACTGAGCCACACATCCACCCTGGAATGGCAATTTATAGAACATAACTACTACAAAAAAATGAGAATCAACTGTATTCACATTGTCTACTTTATACTATCTGCTAGGTGTGATGACATGTGCCTGCAGTCCCAGCTACTCATGAGCCTGAGGCAGAAGGCTCCCTTGAGTCCAGAAGTTCAAGGCCAGCATGGGCAACATAGTGAGACCCTAAGTTGAAGAAGAAGAAGGAGGAGACCAAGGAGGAGGAGGAGGAGGAGGAGGAGGAGAGGAAGAAGAAGGAGAAGGAGGAGGAGGAGGAGTAAACTCTTGAGGGTTAGGGGTATAACTCAGTGGTAGAATGTACAGTGATCAAGCTAAGGCCCTAGATTCAATCCCCAGCACTGCAAACAAAACCTAAAAAGCTTTCTTTATGGCCAAAATAACATATCTTTTCAGAATAAGTGATATCCTTTTTCTTTTTCTTTTTTGGTATTGGGGATTGAACCCGGGGAAACTTTACCACTGAGGTGTATCCCCAGTCCTTAGTCCTTTTAATTTTTATGATGAGTCGAGGTCTCACTAATTTGCTGAGGCTGGCTAGTCTTGAACTTGTGATCTTTCTGCTCAGGCTCCTGAGTGGCTGGGATTACAGGTGTGTGCCATGGCACCCAAACATGGGACACTAAGAAGCCCACTTGCAGAAGGCCTCCTTGTTTCTGTTCCCTGGTCACTTGCTTAGGTAATTCTGAAGTGCCACTGCCCTGAGAAGCAAGGAATATTTTCTCCGTAAAGACGAACCATCAGAGTCCCTGCTTTTTCCCTCTCGTTTCTTCTACACACCCTCTCCTCCCACTGTATGTGGTATAGTGCTGCACATGCACACATTTGCACGCAGACACACACTCATTTAATCTTGTAACCAGGGGAGAATACATCCAAGGATAGAGTTTTTGTTTTGTTTTGTTTTGTGGTGCGGGGATGGAACCCAGGGCCTTGTGCATGTGAGGCAAGCACTCTACCAACTGAGCTATATCCCCAGCCTGAGGATAGAGTTTTTATGCACACTAGGTGAGCTAAAGACTGTCTCATGTGACTTTACTAGTTTGTCTAGGAATAAAGCCTTCATCTGTCACCTTATCGCACACCTTCACACTTTGATTCCGCCTCTTTTCACTTGATTGGTTTAAAAATTTTTTTCTTTCTTTCTTTCTTTTTTTTTTCAATATCAGGGATTAAACCCAGGGGTGGCTACCCACTGAACTACATCCCCAGCCGGTTTTTTTTGTTTGTTTGTTTGTTTTTATGAGACAGGGTCTTACTAAGTTGCTCAGGACCTCACTAAGTTGCTGAGGCTAGCTTTGGACTTGTGATCCTCCTGCCTCAGCCTCCCTGGACACTGGGATTACAGGTGTGCACCACCTCATTCCACCCTGATTTAGATTTCAAAGCTCTAAAGACTGAGTAAGAGCTTAACTATAATCCTAAGCGTTTCTGTAAACACCCCATGGAGAGGGCTCTAGGTAAATAGGTATGAAAAAGACATGGGCTTTTTGGTGTTCAATAAACTCCACAGTAGCTATGTGACCTTAAGTAATTTACTTAACCTTTCTGAATTCTAATCTTCTCAATCATAATTATGAAGATTAAATGAGATGGTTCATAACAAGTCTATAATTCAATGCCTAGGCAATGACCAAATATGAATCCCATTTTCCTTTCTCCATGGGCAAGGGAATTTACTAACTTCTTAGACTAATTCCATCTTTGGGCAGGTGGACCTAGGAGGCTTTGCTTTGCTTTGAGTAGAAGTCTGTTTTCCTCCAGCTTCTAAGTGATTTTACAAAATACACCTCATTCTTCTTACATAATGAGACTGTAGACATCTGAGGATAGTTACATCCTCTCTCAGTGCTTCTGCAGGTTCCTCCTAGTGACCTAGTTTTGAGTACCCTCACTTTCCTCCCCATACAGTTTGAGTTGAGACAGGAAATACCACAGCACCTGACACCCACTGTGTGACTGGCTCAGGAGAGCTGAGATGTCCTCTCCCTATTTCCTCAGCTTTAAGTTGAATTCAATACTTTAGCAGCCACATCATGTCTTTGATACACTATTGACTATATGGACAAATAAATTGCCTATTTTTAAACCCATATGTGTCATCTAATCCAATACCCCACCAAACTTACAGATCTTTTTCAGGGATGTCACCTGAAAAGAATTATCCAGAATCTTCTCTTTCCCTACATCTCCATATGATGACATATCTTGAGCATTCAAAAACATGGAAAGGTATCTTCTTAAGTACATAAAGGTGCACCTATGGTAGGAGTCCAGGACAGGGGCAGGGACACACAGTGAGGGAGGTGGTCTACTAGTCCTATAGAAGGCAGGTAGACTTTAGGGGACCTGGACACAAGTGCAACAGGGACTGAATAACATGCTCTAACCAGGGGACAAGGGAGTCACAGTTAGGAATGCAAGATCTGGAAGGGACTTCCATGGTTACTCATTCTGGTGACCCCATTTTACAGATGAGAAAATGAAGCCCAGGAAAGAAAATGGCTTTAGTTGTACACATCTGTTTCTTTCTGGTCCCAGCCTTTCAAGACACTCTCTTTGTTTATTGCTTTCCCCAGTTTTAGGCCTGAGTTTCAAGATGAGTAAGTTGACACTGTCCCCACCCTGTCCTGGCACTGCCACCTAGCTGCAGCTGTTTTGCTTTAAGAAAGAGCTCTTTTCTTTCCATGGGTTTGCCCCATGGCTGCAGACTGAAATGACTGTCCTCATCACCAGACATAGTCCAGTGTCCTCTCCTGTCGTAACTGCTCTTGGCTATCTACAATCCATGCACTCAGTTACCCTATAGCTTGCATTTGCTCTGAGGGCTCCATTTTAAAGATTCTGCTCACTTCTCCATCAGCATATGCTAGAAATACCAACATGCCCATGTCCACACTCCATCTCCTCGTTAGCTCCTAGCCCTCGTGGATAGCGTGAAATTCCCTATCAGTCTATATTTTTGATTTTTGGTTCATGGTCACTCTTCTTGTACTGTGCAGGACCTAAAAGCAGTGTCCCTCCAAAGCCCAAACTCTTGGTACAATCCCTCTTGACCCAGAGTGGTCACATGGTCTTGGGTCTTGCTGGGCCTTCCTCGCCCCAGAGCCCCAGAGCCGCCCAGATCCTTCTGTGAAGGCTGTTTGGGGCCTCATTTTCAGGCCTTCCTTTTCCTTAGAAAGCAGGACGGTGGGGCCCTAGCACCTTTCCATACCACTGCCACTCTCAGGCCTCCACCAGACTGGATGTGGCTCCACCACAGGGTTTAGGAAGAGGGTTTTATGACAGTGGGTATTTGCATAGGGAAGTGAGGTAACTCAGAATGAGCCCAGGCTCCCCCTTTTGGCCACTGTCCTGAACATTGCCAGTCCCTGCTTTAGGGAATATCACTGAAAGAGGAGGAAACGAAGAGATAAACTTGAGGGGAGCAATTTCATAGTGAAGATGTAATAGCTAAAGGTCAAGGCACATACCACCTGGACACACATAGGGACACAAGAGGAGAAAAACGGCATGTAGAAGGGGCTGGGCTATGCATTGTCATTGACTAGTTCCAGCTCAGCCACTTGCTGATTGATCTGCTTCCTCAACTGGAAAGTGGGCATGACACCCATCCCTCAGGATCATGGTAAAATCTAACTCGATTCAATGCTATAAATAGAAAGTCCTGAGGACATACATAGCAGGTCTTCTGCAAGAGTTTCCTTTTTTTTCTCTCCCCATCTGCTTACCCAGTTCAACCTTCTGGTTCTTTTTATGTCCCTCAGGGGTCATGTCAGATATAGAGGACTCTTGCTTTGCCTGTTCCCACCCGCAAACGAATCCCATGTTTCTAACTGATTCTCATGTGGTGACGTGAGCAGAACAGAAATCATAACCGAAAGTGAATCCCTGTCATTTCAATGATAGTTTCTAAGGCGTTTTTTTTGTCTAGCCATCCAAGGAGAAGCGTGGGTATCTAAAGGTCATGGTGCACCATCAATGGGCTTCTCTACACCCCTAGTCGAGGGCCTCTTCTCACCAGCACTTGTGCTGAGAAAGAACCAGACTAAAAAGAGGAACGAAAACAATCTTCTGGACAATTTGGAAATTCCACAGGAACCTGGCCCCCGTGCTCAGATACTCCACTCCGTATATACACAGAGTAATGAGAAAATGGTTGAAACGTTTCCGAAGGATTTTGCCTGCATCGGTGATTCCGAAGGGAAGTTGGGTAACTAAAATCTCACTATATCACAGATGCCATTTTACACTATCAAATATTGCAACATCATCAAACACAGCAGGCTGAGAATTTAAATAAGACATTGCACAGAAAACTCACAGCACCCAGGATGTTACAGGAAACAGAGTCTTGCCCAGAGATCTGCATGGCCCAGGGCTCACATCATTCAGGTCTGCCCTGGTGTCCCCTGTGGGAGAGGCCTTCTCTGACTCTCCCTAGCAGCTCTGTGCTCCCTGGCTCCATCAGTCCTGCCACTCTTTACTCTCTTGCCCTGATTTATTTCTGTTGAAGCTTGTCTCCAGCTTGTGGAATATCTATTTACAGGTACATATACATGTGACATGTAATTACCTATGGGCCATGAAAGCAGGGGCTTTGCTTCATTCATGGCCATTAACTGAAATGTTACAACAGGATCTGGCCTACTCATGCTCCAAAAATACTTCCTGAATGCATGGCTAGGCAATAACAGGCTGTTAATCTTTTCAGGCCTTGGGTATCATTTCTGTAAAATGGGTATACTATCTTCCTCATTTCACATAATCATCACAGTGATCATGACACCAGATGGAAAACTCTTTTGTTCGCTGTAACATGCTACATAGATCTTTTTTATTTAATTAATTAATTAATCAATCTATTTATTTATTTATGTTTTTGTGGACCAGGGATTGAACCTAAGGATGCTCAACCACTGAATCACATATCCAGCCCTTCTTGTTTTTTATTTTGAAACAGGGTCCTCGCCAGAGTTCCCTAGGGCCTCATTAAGTTGCTGAGCCTGGCTTCAAACCTGTGATCCTCCTGCCTAGCCTCCCAAACCACTGGGATTATAGGCCCGGTTATGCTGCATTAATCTTAAGTGGGGCCATTTTCCCCATGCACAGAGGATTGCTTTGTTGAATCACACCCAGGTCCATGGTAACTGCCTGACCCAGGCACTGAGTCAAGTGCCCATATCTGGCATGGGGTACTGGCTACTTGTACCCAAAAAGAATCAGATGGGAACAGAGGCTGTAAGGGGAAATGGGGAGAGAAGGCAGACCTAGAAGGCAACTCTGCTCATCTTTCCTGGTGAATGTGTGTAAAGTGCCTTCCTGTATGGCACACTGAGGACACTCAGCAGTGTTAGCCCCCAGCCCCTGTCTTCGTCACTTTCCTGCAATGACCATTCAACTCCTGATCACTAATCCCCCAGGAGAGGAAGCTGTTGGCCAGAAAACTCAAAGAACATCAGTTTTAGACAAATTATGCACCTCTAAAACTCAATCTTCCATGGAGTATTATTAGCTATAAGAACAAGTGTTCAAATACAGACTACAGTGTGGATGAAACTTGAAGAAATAATGTTAAGTGAAAAAAGTCAGACACCACATATTGTATGACTCCATTTCTAAGAAATATCCAGAATAGGCAAATTCATTGAGACAGAAAATAGATTAGTGATCACCAGGAGATGGGGGAGGAGGGACATGGGAGTGGCTATTGATGGGTACAGGGTTTCTTTTGAGGATGATGGAAATGCTCTGGAATTGGTGGTGACAGTTTCATAAGACTGTGAATCACTAAAATCCACTGATTTATACACCTTAAAATGGTGAATTTTGTCATTGCAGAAAATTTCAGGGAAAATTGGGGGATATGATCATAATAAAATAATTAATGCATATTTTCAAAAAAAAGAGAAAGAAAGAGACAGAGAGAAAAAGGAAAAAGAAAGAAAGAACCCAATTTAGAAAGACCTGCATCTTCCTTAGCCCCTCTATACAGGATTGACACTGTGGCCAGACCACAGTGCTCCTCCGGGAGTTCAAGCACAGCAGCAGATTGAAAGTCTGCCTTGGCCCCTAATCCCCTGGAGTCAGTCCTGGGCAGGGGTCTGAGTGCTGTGTCACCACATCTCTTAACAGAAAAAGGGAACAAGAGCCAGACATAGCATCCTCAAATTCATCAAGTGATATGAAGCATATTATCTCACTGAGCCTTAAGTGTGCTTGTTAAATAAACATCTTCCCTGACTATATATATAAAAAAGCCACACATTAAATTTAGAAAGAATGAAAGATACAGAAACATAGATGTAATCCATTATCTACCATCTGGAGATTTTATCATTGATGGTCTCTGCAGACCTTTTCTTATGGAAATGACATCTTTGGACACTTTAAAGTTTCTGATTAAGTGAACCAGCACCAGCGGAGCTGGAGTCAGTCCTGGGCTTGGTGTAAGCAACAAGGAAGATAAGATGTATCTGGCCTCCAGCAGCTGGCAGATTTGAGACTTTCCACCTGAGTTTTACATTGCTCTTGACATTCTCTCCTGTTTAGACCCAGCTCATAAACTCTGTAAAAATCCAATCCTTACCCTCTCCTTCTAAATAGTATTTATATTTTTTAACATACTCAGGAACTTGAACAATTATTATCAGGGTAATGAAGGCAAAAATTATCACTCCTGGACCTCTTGGCCAGCAGCATCAGGACAGCAACAAGGGTGTGGGGGGTATTTTCTTAGTGGTGGCACATGGGGGCATTCTCTTTCTCTAGCACAGTGTTCTTCATGCCATAGACTTCCAAGCTAATGCTTTTCTTGTATCCCTGGCCTGCTCCTGGAGGAGGCCTTTCCCCACTTCTTAGAGTTGAGCCTTCTGTAAGGGACCCAGCTCTGAAGGGAAAGCTGCCCATGTTGACCCCTCTGAGAGTGGCCCTGCTGCACCCTCTTCCCTACAGCCACCAGTTTCCAGAGTGCACAGTCGGATGTTTCTGCCTTCAGAGACAGTGCCTACAACCTGGAGGTAGAGAGGAGTCAAGCTGGGTCCTCTCTTATACAGGAAAGAGGCTCCCTCACCCTTCGCGTCGATGGCTATGGGGGCAATCTAGAGGGGGAGCTCTCCTGCCATGGTGTGGCCTCCCGACTCAGGACAGGGAAGGAGAGGCCAGCGTGGATGCCTCATGGACTGACACCCTCCACCATCACTCTAGTTAATATCATCTCCACAGACTGTGGACAACTTACACCCAAGCTCCAGTTGGGTAATCTTCACCGATTTCACATCATACACAATCCATCCATTTCCCTGACTCCATTCTTTTCCCCCAAAATCATCACCACATATTGTCAACTACTAAAAGAGCCTTCCGGTAGTGTTTTTGCCATCTCTGTGGCTGTCACTTATTCTTTTTTTTTAACTGTTATTTTCAGACTTACTACTGGAACTAGAATATATGATCCATTAGCATCAGCATCACCTGAGTGCTTATCAGAAATGCAGAATCTCATCTGGGTGCGGTGGCTCAAGCCTGTAATCCCAGCACTTAGGGAGGCTGAGACAGGAGAATCGGGAGTTCAAAGCCAGCCTCAGCAATGGCGAGGCGCTAAGCAACTCAGTGAGACCCTGTCTCTACATAAAACACAAAATAGGGCTGGGGATGTGGCTCAGTGGTGGAGTACCCCTGAGTTCAATCCCCAGTACCAAAAAAAAGAAAGAAAGAAAGAAAGAAAGAAAGAAAGAAAGAAAGAAAGAAAGAAAGAAAGAAAGAAAGAAAAGAAAAGAAAAGAAAAGAAAAGAAAAGAAATGCAGAAGTTCAGGCAGAAGTCAAGTAACAGTACCAGAATGGACCATGCCAGTCTACTGCCTAAACTTGTCCATGGTCTCCTGGTGCTGTGCAAATAAGAGTCTGATTCCTTATTGTGGTCTGCAAAGCCTGAAGGGCCTGGGTTTGCCCCGCTCCCAGTTGTGACATGCTCCACTACTGTCCCTTTGCAGGTCCTTGCTCACTCTGCAGTTCCTTTCACAGGGGAAACCAGCACTTCCTCTGACAGTGCCTGTACCTTGCCTTCCAAGCACTCATCTCTGGTCACACATTCAGTGCGGGGACTCAGTGCATTCCTCCTCTTCTACCTCCCAATGGCCACAAATGGTCACGGCAAGGGTCATGACCATTTTGCTCACAATTTGGGGAGGACCTGGGAGGACCAAGAAAACTATCCAGTACATAGGAGATGTCCATTGTTCATTGAATTAAATAAGTAAACAAAATAATGAATAGTCACACCAATGCCCTTCACCTACATGCCTTTGTCCAGGCTGTTGTCCTGCCCAGAATCCTCTCTTCAACAACCATCCTCCGTCAACACCCATCCTCGGTCAAGCCTGCTCCCACTGCTCCATGCCACCCTGATCCCTCCTTCCCAGATTTTTACAGTCAGGACCCAGGACTCCACTGATATTTGCTTGCTTTGTGTGGTTAGTTTCACCTTCCTCAACTAGTATATGCAATCCTCTTTGAGAACAGGAATTCTGGGCTCACCTTTTATGGCCCACCCGGCACAAAGTATGTGTTCAGACCTAAGATGCTAGCTGACTGGTTTGTTGACTTGGCCTCAGTGAAATCTGGATGTAGATGTAGGTAGAGAACAAGGTAATTTCCTAAGCACCTTCTTAAACTCACAGGTCTTCTTCTGTTTGCCTCTGACTAATTTTTCTGAGACAATTACTAAAATCTTGGTTTAGCTTTTTTTGTGTGTTTCTTTCTCTTCTTTAGTGTTCTTCCTCTCCACCCTATTTCTGGATTTAAGACTCTAGATTGGGAATGCATCCCTAATTTCCCAGAAGAAAATTGTAACTTTGCAACTCTTGGAAAAGTAATATAACCATCAAATATATACAAAATCTGATGTATAAACTGTGAAATGTAAACCAGGGTTTTCTTGGGTTTGCAATGGTGTGGGGGACATATGCAAGGGCATGCCACAAAATGGCGCCAAGCTACCAGCTCAGGCCTGACCACACTGCCCTGGGAGAGCCATCACCTCACCCTTATTGGCTGACCTCTGCTTCCGTGTTCGTGGACAAGACATGGACAATGAATACTCTCCTATCTAAGTGCCTCTGTACATCCCACTTCCGCATTCTTAGCTTAGTAACAGGACACCTACCCCCTCCTCTATATAAGCCTGTATCTCTCCTCAATAAATCGGTTCCTGCTTAAGACAGAACTCTCCGGCTCAGGCGTGGTAACTGCGTGCCAGACGACTTTACCATTCTCAGCCATCATGTCGGGGACTCCCAGGGATCCCCTCCTCCCCACTGGCTGAGGGGGGAGACTGATACTTGGCTTGGAGGACCCCGACATCTGGTGCCCCGTGTGAGGCGCACGAGGACCGGAGGTACCCCAAAGCGTCGTGGGGACCTGACCTGTACATAGCCGGTGGACTGAGCGAATAGAGGGTGGTCAAGGTAAAGTATCCCCGGAAAATGGGGCAGGCTTCTTCAAGGGTGGATGACCCTGGGCTCAAAGCACTCAAATCTATGCTCAAAAGTAGAGGTTTACAGATTTCAGATAAACAAGCTAAAAGGGTTTGGGATACATTTTCATGTGCTGCCCCATGGCTTCCGGCAGCTAATCTTTTTAATGTAGATACCTGGAACAGGGTAGAACAATTGATGCATAAGCAAGAGACTGATTTGGGAGAGGACCCTCCTATGGGGGCATATCCCACGCTGATGACTTTAAAAGGTTGCTTTGCCCCTAACCCACCTCCTAGAACAAAAAGGGGGAACTCAACCCCTACTCTCCCCGAGGCGCACTCTGAAAGTAAAACTTCTGTCAGAGACTTAACCCTTAGCTCTCCGGCTCAGGAGAAAAAGAGCAATCTTATAGTATCCCCTGAGTGTCCCGCAGGGACCCAAAGCTCACAGGACCCTCCCCACTCGGCTCCTCTGGGGGAACCTCCTCCTGGCCCACTGCCTTGGGGCTCGGGGACACACAGCTCCACAAACAAATGGGCAAATTTTCTGCCCAACTGGACAAAACTTTCTGCCTAACTTGTCAGCTCCCAAGAAGGGAAATCCAACCCCTCCTCCTTCTGAGGCACACTCCGGCGGGGGGTGGGAGGGATTGACTCAAAAAGCAAAAAAATACTGTGAAGAGTGGGTCAATTTCTTAATTCTATTAAAATATAAAAGACATAATGTAACAAGATGCTGGCATGCTTATGTTCGTCAGCTCCTAAAGACAAAGCTAACTTAGGGACAAATAAAACTAAATTGATACAGTAACCACAAATGCAGGATGTGTTCCCTAGACGACCTTGTATGTATAACAGTAAGCTTTATTCATGAAGGTTCCCAAATGCCGGCTGGCTCTGGGAACTCTTTGATACTATTAAAGAACATTGCTACAGGTTTCATTATTAAACTAAAATAAAACTTAAGAAGTTTATTCACATTTGGCTAGCCTTATTCCTCAAAAGTCATGGGAGATAATATTTTATAAATTCTTATATCCAAACCTGGCCTAAATGCCTACTGGAAACAAAA
>PVHX01011580.1:0-22363 GCA_004024805.1 Geosciurus inauris
GTGTTTCAAGAAGAAACTAGAATTATTTAATGATGCCAATTTAAATCTATTATAAATAATATTAAAATATATATGTAGTGAGATAGCAGTGAACAGGGAAGTGAAGGAGGTATATTAGGAGTGAAAGAAAGTGTACTTTCTTTGTAAATACAAAATTTTTACAGAAGTTGATTTTAAAATGCATTATTTATGTAGTAAACAGAATTAACTGGTTATTTTTTAAAAATGTATTATTTCTCTTCAATAATTTAAACAAACATGTAGAGAACTGAAATTCTTTCATAGTAAAAAAATGATAAGACGCAAGTCCTAGAAGCAATAATGGCATGATAAAAGTTGCATCTCAACAGATGGGGAAGCAGCAGAGTGTTTAGCAGCTATGTTGAATAGTTAATTATTTGGGAATGGTTGTTGGGAAAATTGCATCTTCTTACTTACATAAAAGTAACATAAGAATAATTTAAAAGTCCTAGTACAGAAGTGAGACCATATCAACAAACTAATCAAGTATAGGTAATATTTTTATTGAGTTTTAGGATACAAAGGAATTTTCTAAGAAGAAATCTTAGATTGATATTGTAAGGAAAGTACAACTATTCTAAAAAGCAATTAATTATTTTACATCTATGATTTAATATTATTTCTCACTTACCTGGCAATTCTGATTTTGCCATTTATCCTAGCTAAAAGTATGCATCATATTATTTCATATTGATAAAGAGCTATATATTTTAAAATAATGGAATAGGTATGACATGAAACAATGGCCAATTATGCAAATACCAAATACTAGTCTAAAAGTATATTTTATAAGAAAACATCCAAATTTGCATATGCACACATAAAGTAAATATTTTAGAACTTTATTTGAATTTATATTATGTAACTTTAACAAACAAATTTAAATTGGTAAGTTATAACTATAACACATAAAGCATATGACAACCGAATGGGTAAAATGTATGCCTTATGTTTATAATTTATACACATATATATTATATCTGTTATGTATGAATAGCATTTGAATGAAACAAGTTGAAAACTGGGCTTAAGAAAGGATAGCTTATCAATCATGTTTATATCATTCTTTCTATATTTGTATTCAATTTTTTTCTGAAAAAATGCTAATTTTCAAAGAAAGCATGCAAAATAAGTTGTTAATTTATTTAAGAGAGATATGTAAAGTCTCAATCTGAATTTCCTCTTCTACGTCCTCTTCTACTTCCTGTTTTATTGGCACCATGATCACTGTGGTGGTCAGGTGACTTTTAGCCCCACTCTAACCCACAGACAACATCCATGGGACGGTAGGGAAGCTGCCTGCTCTTTTTGCTCAGTGCTGCCCACCTCACATATAGCATTGTTATGACCTGTAATAAGGTGGCATGTAAGAATTTGAAGAATGGATAAGTAAAGGCAAATAACTTTCCTTGTAACTATCAAATAGAATGTTAAGATGCAGCACAAACTTGAGAAGAAAACAAAACATGTATAGAGTCAAAAAAGGGAAACTGTATAGTATTTCATGGAAATTCAGATCTCAAGCCCATTTTAATTTAAAACCTGTTGTGGTATATCTCTTATTAATTTTGAGAACTAAGAAAGAACATTAGAAATGAAAAAAATATATAAAGAACAAGATGCAACAATTCATTCTAGGAAAAAGTGATAAGAATAGTAATAATTTTTAATAAAACTCTGCAAATATATTGTGAACATGCAGAGGAAACAGTAATTGCTAGAAACTTCCAAGGATTAAAAAAAAAAAAAGATTCCTTTGCCTTTTGCATAATTTGCTTAGATTACTGTGTTCAAAGAATACTGTCATCATTATGTGAGGCCTATGGAAAAAATCAAGTAACAAAATTTTCAATATATCTTTTATTAGTATATTAGAGCTATACATTCTTTTGAATTCATTTTCACATATTAATAAATGCATATAACATAATTTGCTCCATTTCAATCTGCAGCACTAATCCCTTTTTCCCTTTCCCTCTCCCTGATCCATTCCTCTATTCTGTTGGTCTTTTCTATTAATCTATTTTTAATTGGCATTATAGTTACATATAAAAGTGAAATTCACTGTGATATATTCATACATGCACACAGCATATTTTGGACATTTTATTCTGCACCTCCTGCCTTTTCCCAATCCTCTTCCTTTTCACTAGAGACCCTTCCTCTACTCCATTTATCTTCTTTATATTTTCATGAGAGTACCCCCATTTGCAAATTTCTTATTTCTCTCTAGCTTCTACATATTAGAGAAAATATTGGACTCTTGGTTTTCTGAGTCTGGCTTATTTCACTAAATATGATGTTCTCCAGTTCCATCTACTTATCAGCAAATGAGATAATTTCATTTTTCTTCATAGCTGAGTAAAACTCCATTGTGTATTAACTACATAGTCTTTATCCAATTTTCTATTGAGGAGCACCTAAGTTGTCTCCATAACTTGGCTATTGTGAATTTTGCAACTATAAATATTGATATGCATGTATCACTATAGAATGCTGATTTTAGATCTTTTGGATAAACACAAAGGATTGGGATAGCTGAGCCATATAGGGGGTCTATTCCTGGTTTTTTTAGGTATCTCTGTACTGCTTTTCAAAATGGTTGTACCAGTTTGCAGTCTTAACCAATGAATAAGTGTGCACGTTTCTCCACATCTTCACCAGCATTTATTGCTATATTATTCTTTATGGTTGCCTTTCTAACTAAACTAAGATCATACCTCAGTGTAGTTTTAATTTGCATTTCCCTGCTTGCTAAGAATGTTGAACGCTAATTTGTAAATGTTTTGACTATTCATTTCTTCTTTTGAGAAATGTTCATCTAGTTCATTTGCTTATTGATTGATTGAGTTATAATTATTACTATTTGGTGTTAATTTTTTAAATTACATGTATTCTGGGTGTTAATCTCATGTCTGAGGAGTATCTTGAAAAGATTTTCTCCTGTAGTCTCTATCTTCATAGCCTTGTTTCCTTTGCTGTGCAGAAGCTTAATTTGCATCTATCCCACTTGATTAATTCTTGGTTTTATTTCTTGAGCTTTGGGTGCCTTGTTAAGGAAGTTGATGTATTGCCTTTAGGTTTTCTTCTATAAATCACAGTGTTTCTGGTCTAATTCCAAGGACTTTGATAAACTTGAGTTGATTTTTGTGCAAGGTGAGAAATGATCATCTAATTTCATTCTTCTACATATAGCTATCCAGTGAAAATTGCTAAAATTGTTTTAAAATGCTCTTTTGTCCTTTTTTTTTTGGAAACTTTGTCAAGGATTAGATGACTGAATATGAGTGTGTTTATCTTGGTGTCTTCTATTATATTCCACTAATCTTCATATCTGTCTTGATATCAGTACTATGCTATTTGTGTTACTGTAACTGGAATATAATTTGAGATCAAGTATTGTGATGTCACTGACATCACTGTTGTTGTGCAGTATTCCTTTGGTTATTCTGGGTCTTTAAATTTTCCATATACATTTTAAGAGTTTTTGTTTTCCTACTTCCATGAGGAATGTCATTTGTATTTTCATGGGGATTGCAAGGAATGTGTATATCACTTTTGTTAATATGGCCATTTTGACTACATTAATTCTGTCTACCCAAGAACGTATACTAAAACCTTCTTCAATTTCTTTCTTTAGTATTCCATAATTTTCACTGTAGAGATCTTTTAACTCCTTGGTTAGATTTCTTCTCAGGTATTTTCTTTTTCTTTTTTGTTTTTGAGGCTATCATATACAGAATTTTTTTTCCTGATTTCTTACTCAGCAGATCCATCATTGTAGCATAGGGAAATCTATTGACTTTTGTATAATCTTATATTGTACTTTCCTGAATTTGTTTATCAGTTGTAGAATAATTTTGGATCTTCTGAGCATAGGATTATTTCATCAGCAGAGATAAATTGACTTTTTATTTTCATATTTGTATCATTTGAATTTCCTTCTCTTGCTTTATTGTTCTGGCTAGAGTTTCAAGAACTATATGGGAGTGGTGCATGTGGACATTCTTATCTTGTTCTTGATTTTAGAGAAAATGCTTTTAGATTTTTTTGTTTGTTTGTTTTGTTTTTCCATTCAATATGATGTTGGCTTTCAGTTTGCCTTTATGATGTTTAGACAAGCTCCCTCTGTTGTTAATGTCTCCAGTGTTTTTAACATGAATGAGTACTGGATTTTGTCAAAGGTCTTCTCTGCATTTTCTGAGATGATCATGTGGGTTTTGTCCTAAATTCTATTTACATGATGAGTTACATTTATCAATTTGTATGTTTTGAACCAACCAACCTTGTATCCTGCTGTGAAACTTGATCATGATGTACACGATTATTGATATGTTTTTGAATGTAGATTGCTAATGTTTTTAAGAATATTTTTTGTTAATCTTCACTAGAGATATTGGTTTACAGTTTCTTTACCTTGTATGCCTTTATTTGTTTTTGATATAAGGATGACACTAGCTTCACAGAATAAATTTAAGAGTGCTCCCTACCTTTCTATTTCATGAAATTATTTGGGGATAATTGACACTAGTTTTTCTTTAATGATCTGGTAGAACTAAGCTGAGAACTCAACTGGTCTGGGAATTTCCTTTTTTGGAAGACTTTTTATTGTTGACTTAATCTCATTGTATAACACTGGTTGATTTAGATTTTCTATATCATCTTAGTTAAATTTGGATGGGTAGTATGTGTGCCGAAATTTGTCAATATCTTCTTAATTTCCATTTTATTGGAATATAATTTTTTCAAAATAATCCCCATTGATTCTCCATATTTCAGCAATGTCTGTGGTGATATCTCTTTTTTCATCTCTAACTTTGTTGATTTGGGTTTCCTCTCTTTATTTTGGTTAGTTTGGCTATCAATCTATTTATATTTTTGAAGAACCAAATCTTTGTTGCATTGATACTTTACATATTTTATTCTCATTGTTATCAATTTCAGGTCTGATCTTAATTATTTCTTTTCTTATACTGGTTTTGTAATTAGTTTCTTATTACTTCTCTAGGAACCTTGAGATACAACACTAGATATTTAGAAATATTATTATTTCTATTTTTTGTAAATGCGGTTATCCAATTATAAACTTTCCTCTTAAAACTGCCTTTACAGTCTTCCACAGTTTTTGATATGTGTGTGCCACCCCCCCCTTCTCTTGGTTTCTAAGAATAATTTTTTATTTCTCCTAATTTCTTCCATGATCCGTTGCTCATTCAAAAGTGCATTCTTCCATTACCATGTGTTAAAATGGTTTTCTAATCTTCTTATTGATTTTTAATTTCACTTCATTATAAGCTTATAAAATGCAAGAATAAATTTAGTTTTTTATATTATCTAAGACTTTGGTGTCCTAAAATATAGTCTGTTTTGGATAAAATTCCATGTACACCTGAAAAGAAAGAGAATTCAGTGGTTCATGGATTAATAATTCTATATATGTGTATAAATACTTATTATATGCCATGATTACTTATCTATTTGTTAGAGATGTATTTTGAAATTTTTCAGTATTATTGTACTAGAGTCCGTCTATGACTTTATGTCAAGTAGTGTTTCTTTCAGGTAAGAAGGTACACCAACATTTGGGGCATAAGTAGTTATAATTATTATAGCATCTTGTTGTATGGACCAATAAACCGGTATGAAGTGACCTTCCAATTAGAAGACACAGACTGAAAACTTTTATTAAAAAATATAAGACAATCATATGTTATTTTAAAGAGACTCACCTTTTTGTTAAATACATTGAAGGTGAAGGGATGCTTTTTTGTCTCCATTTGCATGGAATAATTATTCTCATATCTGTCAAAGCATACTTTATACCAAGATTAATCAGAATAAACTAATTGAATTTTAAAACCTTCTGGAAGAACACTTAGTCATAAATTTTTGCTTCTGAGCAAAAGCTGGTATATAAAATAAAATCCATTTGTTACATTTGATGTTTATTTTTTTCTTCCAAATGGTTTTAATATCTTATATCTAAGGTTCCACTTCATTATGATAATCCCTCAAGTGATGAGAATGAATTTTAAAAACTTATCTATTAGAAAGGCCTAAGAATCTGTAAGTGAAGAAGCTGTATAGGCAAATAGCTGAAATGCCCTGCAAAGAATGATGTGACATTGTGAGAGGAAACAAAAAGAGAGAAAGAAGCATGTCTTATTTATTTTTTTTTTTTTCTGCATCACTTTTTTTGTCATTTCCCACTCTGCCATTCCAGTTGTAGCTTCTGGTACCATTTAATGACAATTTATAATGGTTCAGGAACTGTGCTAATTTTAAACAGAAAGATGATAGTCAGTGCTTGTGCCAGGGAAAGCCTATGGGGAAAGAGATGCTTCACGTTGCCTTTAAGGAAAAAGTGAATCACAGAAGATTGCAAATGACTTCTACTGGGGGCACTGTAAGTCCAGAAGATGGTGCTTACAAAAACTCTAAGACTTAAAAAGCAGTAACTTTTCTAAGAAGGATCTGTGAATCCTGATTGTACTCTTTTTAAAGGGAATCATTACATTAGAAGTTTAAAATGTGTTTTTTAAACTTAATTATTTTAATTAAGTATTATAACACAATCTTTACAGTAGTAATTCAGTATTCAAAAAGTTGAGATCACACTGATAGTAAATGGCAGAGTCTGGTTCAAGTTCAAAGTCTAGGTAGGATTTCCCCAACTTACCAAATCACAGCTGCTATGAAAAATACATCATTACTATTGAGGATAGGCTTCTCACCATATCTTCATGTAAAGATATGAATGAATGATCAGCTAGATAATGTTACTGAAAGTTAATATAGTATCCAGTCTAGTTAACAGGAACAAAACAACTTGGGTTAATAAAAAAAAAAAAAAAGGAATGCCTAATTGAAGCATGAGGTTTTCCTGTTATATGCAAGAAATGCATATATGATTTTTTGTTTGCATTTAAAATGTTATGTGTTCAGGTACTAATCATGACTTTAAAACATTTCATGGCTGTGTTGAATTTCTTACAAGTTAAAAATGAGCAATTTCTAAGGAGGAAAGCAATACAAAATAACCTAAGTCAAAATTCAACAAAATAAATGACTAATAAAAAGGGAAAGAAAATCTAATTCAATTATAAGAAGTTCTAAGAAGATAAAATATCCTGCTATGGTGAAGTGAAACCCACTGCAATGATTGGTTCATCTGTGGTGCAGATACAGTCTGGGTATCTCAATCTGAGACGCCGAACATGGTGTTCCATGGGGAACCAAGAGATGGTGCATGCTCATCAAATTATCTATCCAGGTAATTATTTCTAATCAGAAATTAGATGTTAAAATATTAGTCTTAAAGATATATATGACAATCAGGGGGATTAAGTCATTTGCCCAAATAGCAACAAAGACATGGTTTTTCTTCTCTTTAAAAAATATTGTCAGATGGTGTATCTTTGGAATCAGCCTATTTCTTTTCTCCTCCCACTCTTTGTTCATATGAGGAATCCTTCTTCTATTCCTTACTTTATATGCTTGTTGTCACATGAAGTACCTGAGGTAAAATAGTGTCCTCTGTAGCTGAAGAAGGAAGGTTTCAATTGAGTAAGGGAATCCATAAAAGGCTTAATTTAATGAAATACTTGCAAACAATTAGAGCTTTTCAGTTGTACAATTGGCTTCTTAAAATTATTGTGGATGCCTTTTCATCTGAAGTGTACAATAAACCCTGGATGGTCACTGAAAATTATCCTACTAGACATTGTGAGCAAATAATGCTTAAGGTCAGTAAGAATTACTATTTTATTTTATAACAGAGTTATCAGAATAATTTAGAATAAAATAAAGACATTGTGTCCATCTACAACTAAGAAAAAATTTTAAAAAAAAGAATCAGTACCATGTTGAAATTATGCAAAACACCAAACTTTATACTTCCAACCTAGTTGCGTTTCCATGAATATACTTTTTTTCTAACTAATTAACTGTATATTAAGAAATAAACTAAAATTATTATTGTGTCCTTAACTTGATACATATCTTTTATTTCAGTCATTATAAGCTTTTTTTTAGGACAAAGTTCTTAAAATTTATGTAAATAAAAACTTTAGAATCTAACAATATGAATAGCTTCTTTTCCATTTATTTCCACTCAATATGGAGAAATATCTTCCTATTTTAAATCACTTTTAATTTGCTATTTGCAATTTTTTCATTGTAAGTTTGGCAAAGAGCTCAACTGTGTACTCAAATACTGTGTACCTAATTCATTTATGTTATCGTTGTAATGGTTCAAAGAACAATACTTTTGCAGTTACATCAATTATAATGTGACATGCATAGTTCTGCTCTTAACTGAGGACCAAAGATACTAGAGCTGTGTGAGTATAGCTTAAACCCAATATCCTCTATCACATTATTCCTCACCCATGTATTCTCTTTGCATTCATTCCATATGCTCACACAGATTTTCTGTAATTTCAAGTCTGAAACCAGAACACGGTGCACATTCTCTTAGAAAATGGTGAATATTCTGGAGAGAAGACATGCGTGCCTGGTAGAGACTAAAATTCTATAGTGTCTATGGTGCTAATATAATTACAGAGATCTTTTAAAAACCTTCCCTTTTCTTAACACTTCTCTTTTTAGTTCAGCTGTGAATATTTTTTTCACAGCTCTAGTTACAAAGCACACTGTATTATTGCACTTTTAAATCAATCATTTAACACCTGTTCGAAAGTAAATAAACATAATTTGGTGGTTCTCATATAATCCCATTACCCTTCTCCTCATTGATTCAAGAATGAGATTCTTAGTCATCATCCAGTTCTAATGCAAGTGCCCAGAACCATACAAATATAACATTTTAATAATCAATAATATACAGCATTATGCCTCTATTGATAATTTTGTGTTTATATTTTTAGATTTATATAAGTTATGCAACAGCCCATCATTTGGCACTCATGTTTCATCCAATGCAGTAAGAAAATATTTCTTACACTTGCTTTTCTTGAGAAGTTCCCTTTCGATGAGATAATTACACATGCATCTGACTTGCAGTGATAAGAAAAACACTCAGGTTGCCAGATGGTGCTGTTGGTTATTGAGAAAAGGAATATAATATAATGTTCCATCATTGCAAGATCTGCTATTAGTCAATGAATCTAAAAATCTGTACTAAGTAAATTCAAAGTAGGAAAGAGAGGTCCCTGGCTCAAACAATCCATTATTATTTTATTTTAAATTACTAAGAATAATTTGAATATGCATATAATTCTATAATTATTCTACATTCTCCCTTATTATTATATACATAGGATTTATGGAATTTTTGTAATGTTTAAAATAATCATTGCTCTGACATGTCCAAATAACAGTTTAATTCTAAATTCTCCCAGGTTTCCTCAACTTGGAATTAAATTGTGACCACAAAACATGTTTATTTAGTGTTTTACATCTTGACTTCATCTCCATTGACACTATCTCATTTAAATCTCTTGAGCTTCCTGAGAGCTACTCGATGCTCTCATACAATAAAATGAGAATGAATATAGGACAAAACAATCCAGTCATGGTCACATGGCTGGGAAAATGCAAAGGCAGTGCATAAACCTAACAATATGTTCCCTATATTTTCTATTACCATAGAATTTCCCTGATTTGCAGAACTGCAATTTCATGGTATCTTTCAAAAATAGGCAATATCCTACAGAATGTATGAAACTTCTCAAATCTGTGAAAGAGTCTGTTTTTGTCTGTTGACAACTTTCTTTACATTTGTTTTTCTTTCCAACATCATAATTTGTAATAAACAATTATTTTCCTACACATAGTTTCTTCATATTGTAAAAAAGGGCATTTCCATTTAGGGGCCTTTAATATGCAGATGGATAAGTGTCAGTCCAGTATTATTAAGCAGCATTAAAATATTTGTGGTGGAATTTTAGGGTAATATATATGTCTTTACATAAGGCAATGTAGATCCATTAAAGAATGGCATTATTTTATCATTCTTACTTTTAAGAATGAGTTACTTTAGATATTTAAGTGCTAGTTAAGTGTGAGATTACCTTGAGACAGCTATTTTGCAGGTGGGAATAAGGAAAGAGAGCACTTTTAACAATTGAAAGCTTTCTTTGACAGCAACTGGTATAGACATAAGATATAAGGCATAGAGGGAAATAGGTTATACTAACCAATAGAGAACTGTTAAGAGCTAGAATGCAAATACCACGTGAGAAACATGATGCTACACATTACATGTTGTGGAATTCAATCCTAAAAATAACTCAGTCAATGAGGCAGTTTTATCCATGCTCCCATCCTACTAAAGACAAGACTGAGGCTTAGAAGAGGCAAGTATATTATTCAGTATTAAACATTAACAATCTGTACTCTTCAACAAATAGTGTCAGGAAAACTGTATATCTCAATGTAAAATATTAAGTTAGGCTTCTTCCTCATAATATTTAAAAAGAAATAACTAAAAAATGGATTATATACATAAATTAAGAGTAAAACAAAAAAAATTATTAGAAGAAAACAGGAGTGCAGTTTCATGACCTTGGATTAAACACAGACATTTTGGATATAATATCAAATGAAGAAATAATAAAAGAAAATTTTGAGAAATTAAACATTATGAAAATCTAAAGTGTGCATCAAAGGACACCGTCAATACAGTAAAAATACAATCTCCAATATGGGAGAAAATATACAATAATGAATATGCATCTAGAAAATAAATAGTATCCTTACAACTCAATAATAAAATATAAAGTAATATGATAATAATAATAATATGAATAAATATTTCTCCAAAGAATGCTACAAATGCCCAATATATACATGAAAAAAGTGCTCCACATAATTAATCATTACCAAATGAAAACCACAATGTAGACCACTTCACCTCACTAGGGTTGTTCTGATCAAAAGCAAAGCAATGAAGGGAACAGAGAGCTGACATTCTGGGAACAAATCTTTGCCACAGGTACATCTGATAGAGCGCTAATCTCCAGGATATATAAAGAATTCAAAAAACTTAACACGAAAAAAACAAACAACCCAATCAATAAATGGGCCAACGAGCTGAAGAGAAACTTCACAGAAGATGTACAATCGATCAACAGACATGTGAAAAAATGTTCAACATCTCTAGCAATTAGAGAAATGCAAATCAAAACTACCCTAAGATTTCATCTCACGCCAGTCAGAATGGCAACTATCAAGAATACAAACAACAAGTGTTGACGAGGATGAGGGGGAAAAGGCACACTCACACATTGCTGGTGGGACTGCAAATTGGTACAACCAATCTGGAAAGCAGTATGGAGATTTCTTAGAAAATTTAGAAAAGAACCACCATTTGACCCAGCTATCCCACTCCTTGTTCTATACCCAGAAGACTTAAAAACAGTATACGACAGTGACACAGCCACTTTCGTGTTTATAGCAGCTTAATTCACAATAGCTAAACTGTGGAACCAATCTAGATGCCCTTCCACAGATGATTGGATAAAGAAACTGTGGTATATATACACAATGGAATATTACTCAGCAATAAAAGAGAATAAAATTAGCATTTGCAGGTAAATGGAGTTGGAGAATATCATGCTAAGTGAATTAAGCCAATCTCAAAAAACCAAATGCCAAATGTTTTCTTTGATAAGTGGTTGCTGATCCACAATGTGGGGGAGGACATGGGAAGAATGAAGGAACTTTGGTCACAGGGATGGGAGAGGGAAGAGGGCAGGGGGATAGTAAAGATGGTGGAATATGATGGACATCATAGCCCTAGCTTTGTGTATGACCACATGTATGATGTGATTCTACATCACATACAACTAGAGAAATGAAAAGTTGTGCTCAGTCTGTGTACAATGAATCAAAATGCACTCTGCTATCATGTAAACCTGAACAGAATAAATAAATAAATTTTAAAAAAAAGAAAATCAAAAGATAATGGAAGGGAATAGGTCATGAATGTCTTATCCATACAGTAATAATTAAAATTATTTTGAAACATCAAACAAAAGAGAAATGTTGATAAGGATGTAGAAAAAGTGCAATCTTCGTACATTGCTTGAGGGAATATCAAATAGCCCTGTTGCTTCATGAAACAGTGTGATTATTTTTTTAAATGTTAAATACAGAGCTACTGTGTAGTCCATCAATTCTATATTTAGGTGTATATAGAAGAGAAATGAGAACAAAAATTCACATAAATACTTGTAAATAATATTTCTAACAGTATCATTCATGATAGGAAAAGAGTAGAAACAACCTAAGTATCTGTCCACCAACTGACTAATGAAGAAATGTGTTATATCCATTTAATGGAATATTGTTTGGCAATGAAAATGAATGAAATGCTGATGCATGCTTCAGTGGGAAAGCACTGCAAAGATGACAAATGAAAAAGGCCACATATTATGCAATGCTATTGGTGTGAAATGTCCAGTATAGGCAAATTTATAGCAATAGAAAGTAGATTCATAGTTGCCAACTACTGGTAAAGATGGGGAAGAATGTGGTTGAGAAGTATGAGTATGTGTTTGGGGGATTAAACATTCCAAAATAGTGTTTTAGTATTGTTTTCACAACTGGGAACATATTAAAAACAATAATTGCACATGTCAGTGAATAAACTATATGTGAATTTTCCCTTTAAAAAGATATTTACAAAACTGATGATCTGTGAACCTAAGAGGCATGGCTTTGTTACCACAAATAAGTTTGGCTGTCCCTACAGAGGGTCTGACAAATTCCTTAGCAAAGGGAGAATCTTTCTCTTTCACAATTGACTTCTTAAGTCTACTGGAGAAAACACTCATGTGTCATGTCCAGTACTATCAATTCAGAGACTATTTTGTACTCATTTGGTTGAAGATCAAGATGAGACAGGAGAATCGCAAGTTCAAAGCCTCCGCAAATGCAAGGCACTAAGCAACTCAGTGAGACCCTGTCTCTACATAAAGCACAAAATAGGGCTGGGGGTGTGGCTCAGTGGTTGAGTACCCTGAGTTCAATCCCTGTTACCAAAAAAAAAAAAAAAAAAGATGTATCATTGCTGGGCATGGTGGTGCATGCCTGTAATCCCAGCACTTTGGGAGGCTGAGAACAGGAGAATCACAAGTTCAAAGCCAGTCTCAGCAATGGCGAGGTGCTAAGCAACTCAGGGAGACCCTGTCTCTATATAAAACATAAAATAGGGCTGGGGATGTGGCTCAGTGGTCGAGTGCCCCTGAGTTCAATCCCTAGTACCAAAAAAAAAAAAAAAAAGTGTCATTTTTGTAGTTATTTCAATTGAAGAATAACGTCCCATGACTCAAGGCCTTAGTATGTGTATGTGCAGGAGGGCGGATGAGGGAGAGCTCTGTAGTGTACAAAGAAATTGCAAATAGAAACAAAGTTTGGACATAGTTCACAGAAGCCTAGCACTAATTTGTCAAGGTCTTTGTTCATATTACAAAATGCACTAACATTTCTTTGGGAGGTTTCTTTGAGCTCAAATTCTCCTAGGTTTTTGAAAACCTAAGACTATTTCGGAGTTCATCTTATATTTTTTGCCCGAAATTGTGTTATGTACCTGGTAAAAGTATCACCAGTTCTTATTCTGACTTCATCAATCACTCCAGAGGCTGTGCTCACAATCATGAATTAACAGACCTTCAGATTTTATCTAAGATGAACTTTTCATTTTTCTTTACATTATTATTTAAAGAAACTGCTTATTAATTGATTTTACTAGTCAAAAACCAGGACCTTGGGCAAACAACACGTATCAGAATATTTAGATATCATTGGAACAAAGTAAGGCAGGTCAATGGGTGAAATGCATACTGGAAGGTCCACATTAAGGTCCACATGATTATCCTTAATTACAGTTACATCATTGCCCTTTTTTGTTATTGACATCACATTAACAAAGAAGAATTAGTGACTGGAGAGTACTGATTACACACAGTCTTCAGGTAAGCCTCAAGGCAAAGAGATCTCAAGGTTGCCTCTTGTGACAACTATGTTCCACATTATTTTTGGTAAAGGCAAAAGTCCCTACAGCTTAGATATTATGTACAATGCTGGATGTCTGTACACCTGTAGGATATCCTGAACAAAATCTTCCCTCCTTAAAATCTGTCTTGCACAAGTTTATTCCAATTTATTTGTCCAATTTCGTCCTTACTAAGGAAGGTGATAGAAAGTAAAGAAGGGAGGGAAACATGCTGATTTATTTCAGGCACTTAGCTCAATTTGCTTTTACTTGTTTAGGAAATTGCTTTTTCAATGCAGAAAAATGTGTTGTGGTGAAGTAATTCCGTAGGTTTGATGGCACTGCAGTGTGTTTCTTCCCGGTATCTGTTATAAGTGTAAATGAAATGCATGGACAGCAGGATTACCATTATTTACTTCCTTTTATTGCTGCTCTTTCTTACCTACTAGATTACATGTGTGTTAACTGAAGTTACTGTTTACACTTATTTAACAGTATCGACTGAAATAACCCTGAATCTCCTCCAGTGAGGACTGATTTAGCTACAAATCACTGTTCCAGCTCTGAAATCATTAATCAGCCTCAGGCAAGATCCATTATGTGGGATTTCAGCGTAGAAGAAATATTAACAGCTCCCTGGAAGAAACGTTACCAACACATTGGCTGTGGCTCCCTGCTGGAGCAGCAAATTACCCTCAAGTAATAATTATAATACATTAGTAGAGGTTTAATTTCCAATAAGTACTGTTTAAGAAATGGCAATCTCACCATGGTTCAGAGAACAATAGATCATGTTATCAGCAAGAATAAACCTACATGGAATTAAATGAAAGATAATAAAAAATTCATTACAGTTTGGAAACTGTAGAAAAAAGAGAAGCCAGTGTGAGTTCTCAATTGCATTTTTACAGAAAACTTCAAGTTTAGACATCATCTCTGTGGATGATATTAGGCATGGTTGAGAATGTTTCTTCTCAAGTTCAGTCAATAGAAAAATTGCTAATATATTAGTTATTATCTAGAATGACAAGTTAGAAATAGTGTCTCCCCCCCCCCCGCCCCAAGGAGCTAACAATACTGATGAACACAGTAACTATAGGGGAAATTCATTCTTTAGCTAACTCACTTTGGGCATCCAAATAAAATCCCAGTGAAAACTTTAAAACATATAGAAAAATTAGAATTTCACAGGTGGTCTTTCCTTACTGAGATAATTCTACCTGCTTTCAACAGACAATAAAATATTTTTTGGAGGTAAACTTGTAAATGGTTTGGAAATATAGTTGACTTCTAGGAGATTTGAATTGTGTGAATTCTAGGAAGGCTACAAATCTCTGCCTAAAATTTGGTATAGAATCTCCACTGTGTGCTAGATATAGCAGGGACACACCATATTTGCTGCATTCTGTCCCCATTAGCATGATGTAAAAAACCTATAAACATATGTTAGTAAGATTTGCTTAACTTTTAAGTGCAATGAATATTTTATTGCAAAATTTTCTTTAAACTTTTACCAAAACTATTAATTTCTTATGCGATTATTTAGTACCCAGACAATACCTATAGACATTGATATGATAACTGGGATATACTAAAATTCTGATGTTTGAAAGTGGCTTGCATTTCAGCAGTCCATATTGTGAAAGCATTTTATTTTAGTAGTTGAACTCAATTCTATTGAACATGTTCTAGCACACAGCATAAGCCAGATTATGTATGTGCCAGTGCTTGAAAATTGTTCTTAAGCTTCAATGAACTATCGATTTAAGGAATTCAAGGTGATTTCATTACTGAGTAAAGAGATTCATATTTTCTTAACGCTGTAAAGGTTGTAGTTTGATTTATATGTCCACAAATGTAGATACTTAGAATGTTTTTTCTGTTTTATTCCTTGATAGATGTCATGTCACACTGTCAGATACAGAACCCAAAATGAAAGAAAATTGTTGTATGGAAGGTCTGTTCTCATTCTGTGGTGAAAAATGCATTAAAATTGAATTTGTCCAAAATTTATTTAAAACAAACAAACTTTCTAATTTTATCTAATAAGTCAGATTTTAACAACTCAAAAAATTATGAGATTTCTTAAAATTTTAAATAATTACAAAATTTTGAAGCTTGTCATATTTAATAACACTTTCAAAAAATTGACTTGTTTGCTTTTACTTATAAATAACTTTGGAAAAGAGAAAATGCACAGAATCATTCAGGCAACTTCAACATCTACAAATTACCCATTTTATATCTGAATGTACATAATCATTGAAAAGTTATTCAATAAATTTCTTACAGCTTAGGAAAGTGATAGATCATGATCTTGTAGTCCTTATTTCATCTAGAATGCAGCAGAAGGATTTCCACAAATTGCCTGAGAAAATATGAGTCAGACATGCAACTCATCACAATGCTTTTGTACTATCAGATTATTCTTTCTTGTGTTAAAAGGAGATGAAGCACAATTAAAAATGAACTTTACTGCTTTATGCTCATTTTTAAAATAGAACATTCAGTAACAAGAAAAAATGTCTACTAGGCATTTTGGAATTAGTGGATACACAGGTACTTAATCATTTTGCTTAACCAGCTATTGCTATTGTATCCTAGAGTAGTATAGAAATATACAATTCTGGGGCTGGGATTGTAGCTCAGTGGTAGAGCGCTTGCCCCTCATGCAAGAGGCCCTGGGTTCAATCCTCGGCACCACATACAAAGCAATAAAATAAAGACATTGTGTCCATCTATAACTAAAAAAAATTAAAAAAAATAAATATACAATTCCATGGCACTGTTTCTTTTAAGTTGTAATTTTAAAGATAATCTATTTAAAATAATTGAAGTAGAAACCATGGGTACTTAATTTAAATCAGTGGATTTTACTTTCCCCATAGCCTGTGTTCTTGTATTTGCACTTTTGCAACAAAACATCAACTTAAAAATTAAAAATACATTTTAAAAGCCTCTAGTAATATAAAGCAGTCATACTTTCTAAACATCAGAGTATTAGAATACTTGTGGATCAGAGAAGGAGTCACCTTTGTTGAGTATGAAATGTGTAACGATGTAATCTCAGGAGGGGAGACTTTTCAGGAATCAACAGGAAGAAGAGTGGTTGTGCTTAAAGACTCCTAAAATGCAAGAAGTAAAGTCAACAATTAATAAATGGGATGTAATCAACTGGAAATCTTCTTCACAGCAAGGGAAATAACATGAAGAGAAAGCCTACAGAATGGGAGAAAATCTTGACCACATGCACCTCAGTAGAGCATTTATCATCTGGATAA
Organism: Geosciurus inauris; assembly: GCA_004024805.1. Taxonomy (NCBI): domain Eukaryota; kingdom Metazoa; phylum Chordata; class Mammalia; order Rodentia; family Sciuridae; genus Geosciurus; species Geosciurus inauris. The sequence goes on from PVHX01011580.1 coordinate 17,263, forward strand.
ATAAAGAACTCAAAAACTTAATACCAAAAAAACAAATAATCCAATCAGTAAATGGGCAAAGGAACTGAACAGATACTTCACAGAAGAAATTTAAATACTCAACAAATATATTTAAAAAATATTCAACATCACTTGCAATTAGAGAAATGCAAATTAAAACTGCACTGAGATTTCATCTCACTCTACTCAGAATGGTGATTAACAAGCATATAAGCAACAATAAATACAGGAGAGGATGTGGGGAAAAAGGCAAACTCATACATTTGCAGGTGGAACTGCAAATTGGTGCAACCACTCTGGAAAGCATTATGGAGATTCCTCAGAAAACTTGGAATGGAACCACCATTTGACCCAGTTTTCCCACTCCTTGATTTATACATAAAGGACTTAAAATTGGTGTACTACAGAGACAAAGACACATCAATGTCTATAGCAACTCAACTCACAATAGTTAAACTACGGAACCAACTTGGATGCCCATCAACAGATTAATGGATAAAGAAACTGTGGTATCTTTACACAATGGAATATTACTCAGGCTTAAAGAAGAATGAAATCATGGCATTTGCTGGTAAATGGATGGAGCTGGAGAGTATCATACTAAGTGAAGTAAGCCAATCCAAAAGAACCAAAGGCCAAATATTTTCTTTGATATGCAGATGCTAATTCATAATAGAGTGAGGGCTAGGGAAACATAACATAGAGGTATTTTGGATTAGATAGGAGTGAATGAAGGGTAGAGGATATGGGGGTAGGAAGTACAGTAGAATGAATCAGACATTATTACCGTATATGTGCCTATGATTACATGACTGATACAATTCTGTATCTGTATAACCAGAACAATGAGAAGTTATACTTGTATGTAAAATGTGTCAAAATACATTCTACTGTCATGTATAACTAAGTAGAAGAAACAAATAAAAAAACAGAAAAGGAATGGGCAGTACATGTTATGTAATCCCCAGAGCTCTAAGTGGCTCCCCAAAGAGTGTTTTGTAGAAATAGCTGAAGTAGTCAGCATGGTAATCCATACACTTTAAAATTTGATTGTTGAGGGTCTTTGCAGTTATGACTCTTGACAGAACAGGAAATACAGCAAACAACTGGATCTCATTCCATTCTGCACTGCTTATAACATGTCTTTGAGTAATCCTTCAAAGTTCTCTGAGATCATTTCTTCAATTTTTACATGCAATGATAGTATTTGAGGTTGCTACTACCTCTTACTTTTATAAAAATTGAAAGAGAATACAAATATATTAACAATGACGATTTATGCCAATACCAAAGAGAACAATCTAACACAAAATTTACAACAATAATAATAACATTAGTGTTCACTGAGTGCAAAATAAGTGATGTTTGTGATATTTGCACAGCAACCATGCAAGAAACTTAATAATGCTGACTTTTTTTTCAGTGAAGAGTATAGGCTAAGTTATTTATCAATGCCATATAGTTAGTGGATTAATCAGGCCTATTTTGATCTATCTCAATCCTTAAAGCCCAATAGTTGAACACTCTGCTTGTCTGCCTCATCCCCTGTTATTTGGGTGATGATGTGGGTATTATTTACCTACTTCTGGGACTGACGTTATCTAAGAACATTTTTGCTTTGTCTTTATCCTTAATTCTTAGAGAAGCCTGTTTCACAGCTCAGTGTTCCATAGTATCAAGCAGAATAAGAGAGAGAGAAAATGCTCAGAACCCAAATAGACACAATCACTATCAATACAAAGATTCAATTTATATATCAATAAAAACTTTGGTAAATAATTTATATAATAGTTCGTATCCTGGTCACAGGCTTTTTTTTTTTTCTTAGAGAATCAGAAAACTCAAAATCAGGTTTGAAATCATATGTGTTATTATAACTACAACAAAAAAGCATTAATTTTCTTCAAATGAATTCTTTTTTAGAAATAGAAAAAAACATTTATCTGCTGTATATGAACTTTCTGATATTTTTAGCATGTGAGATTTTTATCATGGTAGAAGTGCACATACATAGTAACACTCACATACTTTTCAATCATCTTCACCAATAAATTTACTTTCTTCAATTTTTCTAACATTTTACCTGATATTTAGTAACAATAAGAATGGTAATAACATTATATTCACTTAGGAAATAAATTACAATATGTGCTTTTAGTTTGCCTTGAGGCATGCATTTTAAGGCAATGTAGCTATGAATGTTGTGCATTTTTTTATTTTTCAGACGAGGGAATCCAACCCACGTCCTTGCATGTGTTAAGCAAATGCTGTATCACTAAGCATACATCTGCAGACCTTAGTTGTGGGTTTTAATTGCACTCATAGCTGATGATTAATGTGGATATTCCTTGTCTGATTGTCCTATGGATAACCTCAAATGCACTCCATAAACTGGGAAGTTTAACAGAGATATATTGATTTTTTAATTTAATGGAAAATGACTCTAATATAATATAATGCATTCACTTAATGTAGTTACTTTTAAGGATACAGATCTCTAAGCCTCATGCCTTACATATATTTAAAGTGATAAAGGATGAAACAAATGATAAAGAGTTTTCTTAGTTGATGCTTTATCTTAAGTTATAAGAATTAGTTAGTCCTCAGCCGGGCGTGGTGGCGCATGCCTGTAATCCCTGCACTTTGGGAGGCTGAGACAGGAGAATTGAGAGTTCAAAGCCAGCCTCAGCAAAGGCAAGGCGCTAAGCAACTCAATGAGACACTGTCTGTAAGTAAAACACAAAATAGGGTGTAGGAGCTCTCCCCATACCTTCAACCCCTCCCTCTTTCTCCATTCTATGCTGATGAACTGTGCACCTGACACAGAGCGGTACCCCATTGACTGTAATCTCCGGACCATGATTGGTTCAAGGACCATGCATAAGCTGTTACACTTCCTGGAATAAACGGGTTCTGCATCTCGCTCTGGCAGAGCACTCTTACCAGCCTCTGGAGTCTGAGTGAATTGGCTCCGCGACTGACCACCCCATACCTTGTCCCTCCTGAGGACCCCTTACTTTCGTGCCCCTGGGACCCCAGCACAACTGCAGACCCACACAAGGCACGACATAAAACAACAATAGGGCTGGCTCAGTGGTCCAGTGCCCCTAAATCAATCCCCAGTACCAAAAAAAATTTAAGAATTAGTCCTTTATCTTTGGAATTTCTAAGCAGTGAAAATACACAGATGTTTTCTTAGCATATTTTTTGCTATCTTTTGCTTTTCATTTGAGAATATTCAGTTCTTTATAAATGTGAATATTGGAAAATATTTTTTTACTTTTATTTTATATTATCTCCTATTCCAAAGTAATAAAGGAGATTTTAAGATAACTGCAAAGTAGTTTCTGGTTTAATTTTAATCATTTCATTCAGCACCACCTAATATAAACACTATGAAGGCTTTCAGAGGACAGAAGTAGTGTTCTCCCCATATATCATCAATTCTTTCTTAATGAATTGTTGATATATTTGATGTATAGAGTTAAGGAGGAAAGGAGATGAATTTGTTTTAATATACAAAGTCAACACTTTTAATCTAGGAAAATTTATCCTTATGTTAGTTTTATAAAATAATTAAGTTTATTATATCTGTGGATTGGACAAAAGAAATAGCTTCATTAAGTGTTCAGTAATATTTTATTAATACAAACTCTGCCCCCCAAAAATTACTGTGTATACATCTTGCTTGAGAGAAGATTAAGAATTTAGCATCTAAACCAGGCACAGTGGCACACACCTATAATTCCAGGGGCTTGGGAGGCTGAGGCAGGAGGATTGTGAGTTGAAAGCCAGCCTCATCAATGGTGAGATGCTAAGCAACTCAGTGAGACTGTCTCTAAATAAAATACAATGAAGGACTAGGGATGTGGCTCAGTGGTTGAGTGCCTCTGAGTTCAGTCCCTGGTACTCACCTCCCCCAGAAAAGAATTTAGCATCCAAGAAACAAACTTAAACTTGTATATAATTAATGCTTATTAGTTAAGGATTTTTCTCAACCAGGTGCATATGTCAATAACATCTGTGGGATTAAACAATAATATCTATTAATTGTGGCAAATAAAAGAAGTAAAGTTATTGATTCCATATTTAGTTTCCCCCAAAACTTATGTTGAAACTCTAAGCACCCCCCCCCCAAAATACATGTTGTCAGGAAGAAGGGCCTTTCAGAAACATTTTGGTTAAAATTAGGTGTTGAGTGTGGGGATCTCATGATGGGACTAGTGTCTTTATTAAAAGAGAAAGAAAGACTACCATGTGTAAAGATCTAAGTTTGATCCTCAACTGAGAGAGAGAGAGAGAGAGAGAACACTCTTGCTCTCTCCTTCCATGGAACTTTAATTGAAGACAGAACCAGAGAGAGCCCTCATCAGAATGCACCCACACTGGTGCCCTGGTGGACTCCCCAGCCTCCATAATAGGGTTGTCTAAGACACCCAGTATGTGGTAATTCTGTTTTAACAACTCAAATGGATGAAGACCAATGAAAGCACAGGGAGAGTTTGCAGGAATGAAGAAATGAAGAGAGAGTTAAAGCTGCAGCCTTTGGAAGGATATTTTCAGGTCCCATACCAACGAGTGTTACTGAGGTCTCTTCCTATTATTCTCTCTCTATCTTCTTGTCTAGGCACCACCTCTGAAGTTTTTCCAAACTCTGCTTAGTCTAGTGCTTTCATCTGAATAATTTTGTCTCCTTTTGTTAAGGGTCATTCATATGTTGACCCTTAATCCCCAATGTGATTTTATTTTTAAATGGAGCCATTGGGAATTGAATTAGGTAATAAGGGATCCTCATTACTAAATGGTAGATTAGTGTTTTTATAAAACAGGAGCTGGTTTGCCCTGTCTGCCCTTACAGGACAGGTAGAAGGGATCATCGATAAGAAGTGGGCCCTCACTGACATAGAGTTTGCTGACACCTAGGACTTGGACTGCCCAGATTCTAGAACTGTGGAAATAAATTTCTGTTTTTGATAAGTTACCCAGTCTAAGGTATTTTCTTATAGCAGCTGAACAGAGTGAAATAGCTAACCTGAGGCAGAGTCTGAACTTTTGGCTCAGATATTTATTGTGGTGAGGAGCAGGGTTATTGGCATCCATA